>SJYT01026049.1:0-62254 GCA_006410635.1 Cephalophus harveyi
CCGTCCCTGGGATTCTCCAGGCAAGAACATTGGAGTGGGTTGCCATTTCCTTCTCCAATGCATGAAAGCGAAAAGTGAAACTGAAGTCGCTCAGTCGTGTCCGACTCTTTGAGACCCCATGGACTGCATCCTACCAGGTTGCTCCATCCATGGGATTTTCCAGGCAAGAGTACTGGAATGGGTTGCTCCTGCCTTCTCCATGCATTTATTACTAATTCTCCATTAAAATGTCAAAGTTTACTTTTGTCATTTTCTCCTTATTTCTTTCCTTTGGGGTAATAGTGTGGTGATATGTTTTCTTTTTTAACTGATGTTAACTAACTTTTTAATCTTCCCTGGTGGCTCAGAGGTTAAAGCGTCTGCCTCCAATGCGGGAGACTTGGGTTTGATCCCTGGGTCGGGAAGATCCCCTGGAGAAGGAAATGGCAATCCACTCCAGTATTCTTGCCTGGAGAAACCCATGGACAGAGAAGCCTAGTAGGTTACAGTCCACAGGGTCGCAAAGAGTCGGACACGACTGAGCGACTTCACCTTCACCTTCACCTTCACCTGGTGGTTCATATGGTAAAGAATCTGCCTGCAATGCAGGAGACCTGGGTTCGATCCCTGGATCAGGAAGATCCCCTGGAGGAGAGCATGGCAACCCACTCCAGTATTCTTGCCTGGAGACTCCTATGGACAGAGGAGCCTGGTGGGCTACAGTGCATAGGATCGCAAACAGGTAGACACAACTGAGTGGCTAGCTATTATGCCCCACTGTGAGGTCCTGGAACAGTGGTGCTTGGGATTTCCTGGGATTTCTTTGTTCACACCACTGTTCAATTACAACAGGATCCTTTCAGTACACCTTTCTATTTTGCTTAATGGGATCAGTCTTGTCTGTTTTGTTTTTTGTTTTACTTAACCAACCATGGAGCTGACAGTATTCTTAATCTTGGTTTTGCATTTTTGACCAAAGGACTATTTAGTGTGCTTACTAGTTCTATTCTAATTTCTAAGCAATGGGGATTTTTACTATATAACCTAGTTATTAATCTCTATTTTTCTTTCTTTTTTTAAAGATTTTTTTGATGTGGACCATTTTTAAAAGACTTCATTGAATTTGTTACAGTCTTGCTTCTATTTTATGTTTTGGTTTTTCAGCCCAAGGCATGTGGGATCTTAGCTCCCCAAACAGGGATTGAACCAGCATCCCCTCGTTGGAAGGGACAGTCTCAACCACTGGATTGCCAGGAAAGGTCCCCTCTATTTTTACTATATATTTTTAATTTTTTATTATTTTAAATTGAAACATAGTTGACGTACAATATTATGCTAGCTTCAGGTATACTACACAGTGATTTGAAATTTGTATACATTATGAAAGGATCACCACAATAAATCCAGTAATCATCTGTCTCCATACAAAGCTATTAAAATATGACTG
The DNA here is from genome assembly GCA_006410635.1 of Cephalophus harveyi. Classification (NCBI taxonomy): domain Eukaryota; kingdom Metazoa; phylum Chordata; class Mammalia; order Artiodactyla; family Bovidae; genus Cephalophus; species Cephalophus harveyi. The sequence goes on from SJYT01026049.1 coordinate 1,427, forward strand.
GCCTTATTTCATATGCTCTACATTACATCACTGTGGTTTATTTACATTATAACCAGAGGCCTGTACCTCTTAATCCCCTTCACTTATTTTGCTCCCCTTCCCTCTGGCAACCCTCCATTTGTTCTCTGTATCTATGGTCTGTATCTGTTTGTTTGTTCATTTGTTTGTTTTTAGATTTCACCTGTAAGTGAGATCATATGGTATATGTCTCCCCCTGTCTGATTTATTTCACTTATACCCTCTAGATCCACCCATCTTGGGATTGCTGGAGCATAGTCTATTTTTAGCTTTTTAAGAAACCTCCATACTGTTTTCCACAGTGACTGCACCAATTTACACTCCCACCAACAGTGTATGGTGGTTCCCTTTACTCTACATCCTCGCCAACATCTGTTATCTGTGTTCTTTTTAATAACAGCCATTCTAACCAGCAAAAGGTGATAGCTCATTGTGCTTTTTATATGCATTTCCCTGACTATTAGCAACGTTAAGCATCTTTTCATGTGGTTGTTGGCCATCTGCATGTCCTCTTTGGAAAAATGTCTATTCAGTTCTTCTGTCCAGTCTTTAGAAAGCATTAGTCGCTCAGTTTTGTCCAACTCTTTGCAAACCTATGGACTGTAGCTTGCAAGGCTCCTCTGTCCTTTGAATTCTTTAGGCAAGAATACTGGAGTGGGTTGCCATCCCCTTCTCCAGGGGATCTTCCCTACCCAGGGATTAAACCCTGGTCTCCCACACTGCAGACAGATTCTTTACGGTCTGCACCACCAGGGAAGCCTGAATGTAGCCTTTACTCTAGGGTTACTACAGTCCTTGCATTAAGATATGACCTTTATGGGGTCTCCTGAGTACCTAAGTGCTCAACAATGTCTCTCCACTTTGGCTGACTGGAACTTGGACATTTCTCAAGTCTTGGGGAGCTCTGCCAATTGTTCAGCTTTACAATCCCTGTCAGTAGATTTTGTACAGCCTCATGGAATTGCATCCAAATATATATGGCTTAATCTCAACATCAGTCTCTAGGAGGCCCTTATGCAGACTTCTGGACATCTCTATCTCTCCTCCCCTCCCTCTTCCCATTACTTCTTTGTCTCCAGTAGTTCATTTCACAAATTTCAGTCTGTTTCCTCAACTCATCCCCAACTCAGCAAGATTGCCACGCTCTGCTTGAGTTCCTCCTCCTCGTGCTGAGGTCCAGAAAGTGCCTCCAGGCAGAAAGCCACAGCAATTGTAGGGTTCACTATTTTTGTTTTCTTTCTCTCACTGTCACAGTCCTGCTCTGCTTTCTTCTAATGTCTGCAAGGAGTTATTGCATATATTGTGTCCAGGTTTCTTGCTGTTTAAGGAGGAAGGGTTAGCCTATACCATTGGGGTTGAAATGTTTTACAACTTTTAATTTTGATTTTCGATCTACAATCATATACATATACACTTTTTCTTGTTATTCCACGTCACTTCTTAAAAAATTTCAGTCTAACATTTTAGTCAGTTTCTTTTTTTCTCTAAATAATTGCTTCATTGACTCCAAGTTTTCAGGAAGTTTAAGGATTATAATGAACATATACAAAATTTAAAAAACACTTTTTTCAAAACTATATGCTGTTTCTCTGACTCAGTGGGTTCTCCATTCTTTATGTTTACATACCCTGAACATTTGTACAGATCCAGGTGGTCATTTTCTATTCACTCATTCATTAGGAGGAAGGGATCCTCCCTCCTGGTCTTGTGTCTGCTAGGTAAAACTGTGCATAGAGCATCTTTTAAATATAACTTGATAGATTGATTGATTTCTGCTGGGTCTTTGCAGGCTTTTCTCTAGTTGGGGACAGCAGCAGCTACTCTCTAATTGTGGTGTACGGGTTTCTCATTGTGGTGGCTTCTTCTTGCAGAGCATGGGCTCTAGCGTGTGGGCTTCAGTAGATGCAGCTCACAGACTCAGTAGTGTGGCTCCCAGGCTCTAGAGCACAGGGTCAACACTTGTAGCGCACAGGCTGAGTTGCTCCAAGGTATGTGGGATCTTCCCAGATCAGGGATCTAAACCATGTCTTCTGCGTTGGCAGGTGGAGTCTTCACCACTGAGCCACCAGGAAAGCCCAAGCATCTTTACACTAATTTTCAGTATCCATCTGGATGCTATTATTGTTCCTTTCCAGGTAGTCATCTGGAATGCCAGTTCATGGTATTTTGTCATCTTTCGCTTAGTGTCAGTCTATTGGTCTGAGAGCCAGGTATCTTGGTTATCATACATGAAAAGTAGAGTTCTTCCTGCATAATCAAATGTATTTGTAGCCCTTACCTTGTATGAAACAATGCACAAAACACGGAAAGCCTCATAATAAATACATTTCTTCTATGGGTTAAGGTAAAGTCTGACTTTACCTTATTATTTTTAAGTTAATGTGTTCTTTTTTCCTTTGAAGAGACATTTTAAAATTTAAGATAGACAAAAGGTTCAATGAAAAATTTCCCTCATACAACCGTCTCATAGCCACCCAATTTGCTTCTCTGGAAGAAACCAAAATTACGAATTCCTTGTGCATTTTTCCAGAGGTCATCTGTCTATATCTGTCTCTCTCTCTCTCTCACTCTCTCTCTATATAATATATACATAATATAACTATAATCCCTTGCTAAAATTTTCCACAAACAATAACACATACTACACACTGTTTTGGATCTCATGGGTTTTTAAAAAATATACAGTTATACAGTTTCAAGATTTCCATAATTCATAATGAGGAACTTGTTTTTAATCACTGCATCATATTTCATTTTTTAAATGTAAACATTTTGTTTGATCATTTACCTATTTATTGGCATTTTAATATTTTTGCTATTATTAATGATATAATCAATGTTTAATAGATTTGTAGAGAATATTTGTAGTATGTGTGAAGGACACAGTCCCAGAAGTAGGTGAGTGAATACGTGCTTCTGTCATTTTCAGATATTGCCAGGTTACCTCCTACAGAGAGAAGGCCTAATTGCTCTAGTTCACCAAGGGCACTGCCTAAGTGTAATTATCAGTAATAATATCGCTTGCTCTCAAATGTCTGGTTTGGAGGATAAGCGACATCCCTGCTTCTATGCTAACGTCGCTCTCATTTGTACTTTTTCTTTTGAAGTTCAGGCAGATGCCTACTTGGATATCTTACAGAAAGCTCAATTCAACATATCTAAAATTAACTTTTGAAATCTCTCCTCCCTCAAAAAGATCCTCCAATCAGCAAAAAGATCCTCACATCAGCAAAATGGTAAGATCATGCATCCATTTGTTCAAGCCAGAAAGCTGGGCTTCATATGGATTCTTCCATTTTCTTCATTAGCTTAATAACCATAAGCAAGTCACTATCCTAAGTCTTCCCAAGGGGCTTAGCAGTAAAGAATCTGCCTACAATGCAGGAGATGAAGGTTCGATCCCTGAGTCGTGTAGATCCCCTGGAGAAAGAAATGACAACCACTCCAGTATTCTTGCCTGGGAAATCCCATGGACAGAGGAACCTGGTGGGCTACAGTCCATGGCATCGCAAAAGAGCTGGACGTGACTCAGCAATTAAACAACAGCATCCTAGTACTAGCTTCAGTTTCCTCCCTAGTAAGACTAGGATCTCACTACCTGCCTCATGGTGGCGCTGCGGTCATTAAATGAGGTATGGCAGGTGAAAGCACACCTCTTACTGGCATGTATTAGAGGATTAAAAATAGTAGTTCTCTCCCTTTCTACCCTTCAAAATATTGCCCTGTGTATCCCCATGACCCTTCCTGTATTTTGATTCATGTAGTAGAAATGTAATGGCACCCCACTCCAGTATTCTTGCCTGGAAAATCCCATGGGCGGAGGAGCCTGGTAGGCTGCAGTCCATGGGGTCGCTGAGAGTTGGACACAACTCAGTGACTTCACTTTCACTTTTCACTTTCATGCATTGGAGAAGGAAATGGCAACCCACTCCAGTGTTCTTGCCTGGAGAATCCCAGGGACAGCGGAGCCTGGTGGGCTACCGTCTATGGGGTCGCACAGAGTCGGACACGACTGAAGCGACTTAGCAGCAGCAGCAGCAGTAGAAATGTGACTTTTGGCCCAGAATGAGTTGTTCCAAATGTCCTACCTAAGGCCCTTTGTAGAAACCAGAGTTATTTTCTGTAAGTTTATACTAGCAGAGTCCCCAAAGCCAGCCTGAATGTTGAAGAATAAACTGCTCACTTGTTTGAAGCGAAATAATCTATAGTACTATCAAAGGTCAGAATGGTCACAGTTATATCTTGGTTATTGGTTTCCTTTCAAATGTTTTCCTGGCCAGGCAATGCAGTGTTGAATTTCTTTGGAAAAGGACTTATACTTTCCTCTGTCCTTTAATTTTAGGAGACTTGGTGTTGATTGGGCTATAGAATTTTAATTTCGGGGTTCTTTTAAAGCACATCAATTTTTGAAGCAATTGTTGTGATGTGTTGGGAAGACCCCTGGTCTTGGAACCAGGACACCAGGACTAAAATTCCAGTTTGGCCGCTTCTCATCTGGGTGACCTCCGGCAAGGAGCATGAGCTCTGGGAGATGCAGAGTCCTCCTTCTCTCTTGGGCTTGTGTCCATGTCATCTCATCCCCATTCTGTTGTTTGGAAGAGGAGCTTCTGGGAGAAAAGCGATGAGCCCAAGTGCCACGGACCTAGCAGGTGTTTGTTCCAACATTCTTCAGACTTGATTCATGCAAGCAGGAGAATGGTTGCCATAGGACCTGGTGGAAGGACTGAGTACAAAAGCTTACATTGTGAATTTCTGTGAAGGCTGCCTGGACAAAAGGGGATCTGTTCATGAACTGTTCCATGGAACTGGGAGGCCCATTCCTTCCTACCACAATTCAGGAAAGTAAAGCCTGATGAGATCACTGGCCGGCCCTGGCTTAGAGTGCCTGTGGGTGGTGAAGTCAGGACAGGATTTAATTGAGGCTCAAATAAAAATCCTGTCATACAGTCCTCTAGAAATAGGCCTCTTACTCAATGGAAATTCTCTTGACTTGAAGATGAAAAGTGTGCCCTTTCCATTGACTCTCTTGTGGGGCAGAACCAACCAAGCCCCCGTGGTAAGGTTTAAGAGAAGGTTGTTCAGAAGAGAGTGTGTTCTGGACGGGAGAAGGGGAAGTAGCGAGAAGGGGGCTGCAGTTTGTGAAACATCTCTCTGGAGCCTGGGATGGCAGCTACTTCAGAACAGGGCAAGAAGTGATGTCTCAGGCAAGGAACCCACAAACCTCCTTTCTCGTCACCAAGAACTTGACCTGTAGGCAGTACAGGCTCCACTGTACTCAGTCAGGTTCTGTTCACAACGCATTCCCCAAATCACGGGACTCACTCTCCAAACTATGGGAGTGGAAAATAGGCAGGTGATGAGAACCGGAAGGGCTGCCATAGGTGGGGCAAAAGCCCCGCCCAGCCTCTGCCCTGCCCCCCAACCATGGCAACAAGCCACTCCCTCCACTACATAAAAGAGAGCCCTAACCTGCCTCTTGAGATACCTATATGCAGGTCAGGAAGCAACAGTTAGAACTGGACATGGAACAACAGACTGGTTCCAAATAGGAAAAGGAGTACGTCAAGGCTGTATATTGTCACCCTGCTTATTTAACTTCTATGCAGAGTACAACCAGCCCTTCAGGATACAGCCAGCCCTTCAGGATGGGCAGCACAGAATGACCAAAGAGGGACCAAAGAACTGATAAGGGCTAAGGTCCTGCCAGCTCTTCCTGCCATTCTCTTCACCTTCCACTGAGATTCAGCGAAATTCCAGGGCACTGTCTTCATGCCCACTCTTGCTTGAATGGACACACTTTAAAAAGGGGGAGAACTGATTGCCCTCTCATTTCCCTCTCCTGCCAGGTGGACACCCAAGTTAAAAGGGGTACCCTGAGTTCTTACCCCCATTCTACACAGATGACACTAATAAATATGGAGGTATGTACCTCTCCAGATGTTAACCTTTGGTTCTGACCAAAGTTTTTTATTTTATGGAATTTATTTTTTGAGAAAACTATGACAGAGGCTTAATAATCAACTGACAGTTAAGAATGTAACAAATCAACAATCCCATCCCTCTACTGGGCATATAGCCTGAAAGTGAACGTGAAAACTATAATTGAAAAAGATATATGTACCTCAGTGTTCATCACAGCACTATTTATTAATACAACAGCTAGGACATGGAAGCAACCTACATGTCTATCAGTGGATGAATGGATAAAGAAGATGTAATGCATACATACAGTGGAATATTACTCAGCTATAAAAAGGGACATATGTGAATCAGTTCTAATGACATGGATGAACCTACAGCCGGTTAAACAGAGTGAAGTAAGTCAGAAAGAGAAAAACAAATATCATATATTAACACATACATATGGAATCTAGAACGATGGTACTTAGGAACCTCTCTGTAGGACAGCAAAGGAGATGCAGACATAGAGAACAGACTTTTGAACACAGAGGGGGAAGGAAAGGGTCGTATCAATTGAGAGAGTAGCGCTGAAACATACATTACCATATGTAAAATAGATAGATAGTGGGAATTTGCTGTATGACTCAGGGAGCTCAAATCCGGTGCTCTGTGACAACATAGAGAGGTGGGATGGAGTGGGAGGTAGGTTACGTATGGGAGGGAGGGAATGTATGTATACTTATGGCTGATTCATTTTGATGTATGGCAGAAACCAACACAACATTGTAAAGCAATTATCCTTCAATTAAAAATAAATAAATTTTGAAAAGAATGTAACAAATCACTTCTGCTGTAAAGAATAAAATCACGTGAAATCTGGGCCATCTTGGAAAACATAGACCATATGGTCACCACGGCTATAGGTGACAGGCTATACAATAAGGCACGTAATAGGCCTGCCAATTTGCCACCTAATTTTAATCAAATCCTGGGGTGGTGTTGAAGAGGCAAGCCTTTCCTGTGTAACGGTAATAATAACAACAAGCAATACCTTGGGTAGCCCTCTGAAAATTTCAAAGCGCCTTCGCATAAATTATTTCATTTGATCCAATCCATATGTGTCAGAACAGTCACACATACCAAGGCAGAAATGTCAGGACTGATAAAGTTCAAATTCTCTCCTACACAACTTGCTGGCCCAGGCAGGCCCTGTTTCTCTCAGTGCGTGTTCTCAGTAAACAGAGGAGGGTGACCTGGGGCTGCAGGGAGGTGAAAGGTCAGGGGAACAAGCCCCCTCACACCGTCTGGGGAGCTTCTCCAGTTTCAAGTTGCCAGGCTGGTTTCCCAGGATCCGTCGGCTACTCTCTCCTTATTTTATGCGTTCCCTCAGCTCTCTAGAAAGCTGTGATCAGGCCAATGGCCAGGACACCATGAAGTTGAATAGGGGACTGGTGTTATTCCTTGTAGGCTGGAACTAACCCAGGGGAGCATCTCAGGGGTCAGCCTGGAGCAGGTAAGGAAGCAGGAATAAAGGTCAGAAATAAATAACAGGACCGGTGGGAGCCATCGAGGGAGAGGACCAGAGGAACTCCCACGGAAACACAATGGACCTCAGGCTCGGGAGGCAGGTGAGGGGCTGCTTTATACAGAAAACAGGCCAGAGATGTGAAGGGTGAGGGAAAATAATTTGGGAGTGAGTTTGGACCAAATTTAGGAAACAGAGAGAGCCATTCTAACCTGTCCTAGCTAATAAGTGCAGGACAGGCTGGTATGTTTAAAAGCACAAGGCTTGGATGTCCCTGGTGGTACAGTGGCTAGGAATCCACCCGCCAATGCAGGGGACACAGGTTTGATCGCTGGTCCAGGAAGATGCCACACGCCTAGGAACAACTAAGTCCGTGTGCCACAGCTACTGAGCCTATGCTCTAGAGCCCAAGAGCCGCAAGTACTGAGGCCATGGGCCACAGCTACTGGAGTCCATGCATGCCTAGAGTCTGTGCTCTGCAACAGGAAAAGTCATTGCAATGAGAAGCCCATATACCACAACTAGAGAAAGCCCATATACAGCAAAGAAGACCCAGTATAGCCAAAAATAAGTAAAATAAAGGCACAGGGCTTGGAGCGACTCCATACAGTCCAAACCTGGTTGGGTATGTGGATAGATGGTGTAATTTGGGGGGCTGTTTGTTACAGCAGCTAACAAGCATTACCCTGACTATTACAGATTTATTTTAGTGTTTATTGCTTACCATCTGTCTCCTCTATGAGATTATAAACTTCACAATGGATGAGGTCTGTAACTTATCATTTATCATAGTAATATTCAATAAATATTTGTTAAATATGTGAACTGATTTTTTTTTAATCCAATCTTTTCCCAGTTATTTTGGGGGAAGAAAATGAGGCTTTGAGAGGTAGAAAGACTTGACTCACATTATCTCTGCCTACATGATGGGCTAACCACTGGGTAGTGGGCTTATGGGTAAGAAATCTTGGGTCATTTCTTCAAGTTGGTGTCATAAAATGCCCTAGAACTTGTTTTAGCACATCATGGACACATTAAGAATGTGATCGAAATCTAACAGCAGGTTACCTGTGACACTGCAATTGCTTCAGTAATTTCTTTGTCTTTAAAATGCCATATAATTGCTAATGTAATTAGTAATGTNGTGGGCTCATGGGTAAGAAATCTTGGGTCATTTCTTCAAGTTGGTGTCATAAAATGCCCTAGAACTTGTTTTAGCACATCATGGACACATTAAGAATGTGATCGAAATCTAACAGCAGGTTACCTGTGACACTGCAATTGCTTCAGTAATTTCTTTGTCTTTAAAATGCCATATAATTGCTAATGTAATTAGTAATGTATACAGAGGGGGCTGGTGCAATTACTGAGTCCTAAGATCAAGTAATTAATGTTCTGTCAACAAAACAGCAACTGTTTCATTAACAACTGCTTGGATCTGGAAGCAAACATAATCAGATGCAGACAGATCAACCTAAACATTATCAACTCAGCTGATTTTTCAGTCACTAAAATGTCAACCCCACCATGGTAAGCACAATGGAGCTTTCAGACTATCTTTCTCCAGTTCAAACAAATATACAGTTGGATGAATAAATGGATAGATAGAGATAGATAATAATGATTCTTAGATATTAATAGATAATAAACTGGCAAAACCAACTTGCCAATTTTTTTTTCATCCTCAAAAGTAGTGAGAGATTCATGCTTAAATATCACTGGAAATAGAATTATGAAAGTCAGAAAGGATATATAGATTTTAACTCAGGCTATGCCTCTTTGTTTTCCCAGTAGAAAGCATTTAATCTACTGGGATGTGGTTTTCTCTTCTTAAAACATGGAACAATTCTCTGAACTTACACACTGCAACGTGAAAAGTGAGTGCAAGATGTGAATACCTAAGGAAAGGTCTTCTCGAGTGCATTAGCTTGTGCTGAATGATAAACAATGTTCCCCAAATCTCCATGGTTTCCAAAAGCAAATTTATGTCCTTGCCTGTGAGATGGTGGGTCAGCATTTCAACAGCCTTGCTCAAGGCTGAGTTCAGGGCCACCTCATGTCTTTCTATTTTAGGACCCAGGATGAAGGGGCAATAGGCAGTTGGAACATGTTCTTTTCAGGGCAAAGGGGAGGTACAGAGAACCCAGAACACAACAGCATACCCCTGTTTAGATGTGGAATTTTCATATCTGGTCATATTTCTCTGGCCACACAAGTCATATGGCTAAGTCCATCAATGGCATGAGGACTTCTACTTTTTTTCATGGGAAATGGAAGAGAAGAGGAAATATTTGCTCAACAATAACATCCAATGAGAAATCATTTTCCACTTTTCGGTTTGAATCATAAGTCATGTGTCCCCTGTTTTCAAGGAAAAGTGCCCAACTGACATTATCTGAGCAGAGGTGTGCTACTGTGCTACTCATTTAAAACATAATAGTTAAAAAAAAATTATATCATGACTACATGGACAAGATGGTGTGGTATTTGGAACAAAAGAGAGAGAGCACAAAGATTGAAGTCAGGGGACCTCTGTCCTGTTTCGGTTTTACTATTAGCTAATCACATGACTTTTGGAAAATCACTTGACAACTTTGGACTTCAGATTTTTTTTTAAATAAATTAATTAATTTTTGGCTGTGCTGGGTCTTCGCTGCTGCATGGGCTTTCTCTAGTTGCAGTGAGCGGGGCCTACTCTTCATTGTGGTGTGTGGGCTTCTCTTTGCTCTTGTTGTGGACCAGTCTTGAGGCAAGTGGTTTTCAGTAGTTGCAGCTCCCGGACTCTAGAGCATGGGCTCAGTAGTTGTGGCACACAGGCTTAGCTGCCCTGAGGCATGTGGGATATTCTCAGATCAGGGATGGAATCTGTGTCTTCTGCATTGGCAGGCAAATCCTTTACCACTGAGCCACGGGCCTCAGCCTGTACACTATTAACGTAAGATATCTCAACAAGGTGATATTCAAAGTGCCTTTGAGCCCTAAAATCCTAATCTCTGGTGGATTACCTTGGAGGACATTTTCCGAAGAAGATATGGTATGCGAGCACAGTCAATCTGAAATTAAAAAAAAGTCAAGTTGCGGTCTGTTCGTGTCTAACTATGTCCTGTGTAAACACGTGGATGAATTTTTTTTGCTAAAGCTTGAGAGTATGCATAGGATGGTCTGGTTTAAAATCTAAGCTATGTAAAGTTGGTGATGCTTACTTTGGTGTCTTTGGAGGCACCTCAAAGGGAGGGACAGCTCCCCTCCAGGGCATCTGAAACTAAGTTCACTTGAGACATCTCTGTAACTTCTAATCTCCATGTTGTGATTCCATGGAAAGAGAAAAGGAAGTTTCACATAATGAGTCCCAAGTCAGAAATGTCCAAGGCATATGCTCTGGGTTGATACGCCATGGGACTACTTCTGACACAGGCAACTCTACCTGGTGAAGTCTGGGCTTTATTCATATGATAGTCTCTCTCATTCTCCCAACTGATGTTGGGACAGGTGGGGGGCCATGGAGGGCATACCACTGCATGGGAAGCTGATGAACAAATGATGCTTGCAAACTGAACTAATAAAGCAATCTGCCCCCTCTCTCCTTCTCAGAAATAGAGAAAGAAATTAAAGTTCACAGTTAATGCCTTAAAACACTTTCACATTTTCACAGTCTCTTTAGAAAGTTGTAGCTCCATTACAGTAAGCTGTGAGACCTCGGGACTCTGGTAACCCCGTGTTTCAAATTTTTCTATCAAAGAACTCAAACACGCAGGACTTCCCTGGTGGTCCAGGGGTTAAGACTCCAGGCTTCCACTGCAGAGGGCCCAAGTCCCATCCCTGCTAAGACCCTGTAGGCTGCAAAGTATGACGAGAAACTACAACATCTTCAACACGACAGGGGCATTGAGAGTAGGATCTGAACACCTGTCACCATGCACACATCAGAGCTGCAACTACTGGAGCTGCATGCCCTGTAGAGTCTGTGCTCCACTACAAGAGAAGTCACCACAATGAGAAGTCCATGCATCACAGTGAAGAGTAGCCCCCACTCGCCACTAGAGAAAGCCCATGTAGCAATGACCCAGAACAGCCAAAAATTAACACTTCTATCTGACTTGGAAACGAATTTGGGGTCCCCGTTGTTCCCAGTGAATCTGAGGTTCTTGCTTCATCACAAAGGAATTCAGAAATGAAGCGATAATTAAGAAGAGAGAAACGCACTCCACAGACAGACTATGGGCCATCAGAAGATAAGAAAGCCCCGACATACGGCGTGGTTAGCTTTTACGGGCTGGGTAATTTCATGGGCTAATGAGTTGGGAAGGTTATTCCAATTATTTCACAGACGCGCCGGGGATTTCCAGGAATTGGGCCTACGCCCACTTTCTGGCCCTTTAAGGGTAGCCGCAGAACTGTCACGGCACTGGTGCGTGTATCCCAGTATTACAGTGAGCGTACGATGAGGCTCGAGGTCCACTGGAAGTTGCCTCATCCACCGTGTTCCACCACCTTGGATCTATATGATTCTAATCAGTTTATGTAGTGTCCTTGGGCTATGTTATTCTTTTAAATGTTGTGCGCTGCCCTCTTCCCTCCTGTTTCACCATCATCCTCCATTAGGTTTGAAAATTTGCTCTAATAGAATGACTCACAGAACTCAGGAAAGCACTTCATCTACTATTACCATTTTATTATAAAGAACACAACTCAGAAACAAATGTGAGAAATGCAAAGGGAAAGGTATTGAGAGCAGGAGTTCTAATCAGTTTATGTAGTGTCCTTGGGCTATGTCATTCTTTTAAATGTTGTGCACTGCCCTCTTCCCTCCTGTTTCACCATCATCCTCCATTAGGTTTGAAAATTTGCTATAATAGAATGACTCACAGAACTCAGGAAAGCACTTCACCTACTATTACCATTTTATTATAAAGAACACAACTCAGAAACAAATGTGAGAAATGCAAAGGGAAAGGTATTGAGAACAGGATGTGTGGAGGTTCCATGGACTCTCCAGGTGCCCCACTCTCCCAGCTTCTCAATGTGTTCACCAACCCAGAAGATCTTAAGCCCAACAGTACAGAGACTTAATGGAGGTTTCATTATGTAGGCATGACTGATGAAATCACTGATGATTGGCTATTAACTCAGTCTCCAGCCCCTCTCTTCTCCCTGGAGGTTGGATGTGGAGCTGAAAGCATCAATTTTCTAATCAAGGCTTGGTCTTTCTGGTGACCAGCTCCCATCCTGAAGCTATCTAGGGACTTGAAAGAGTTGCTTCATTATTGACAATTGGCTATTAACTCAGTCTCCAGCCCCTCTCTTCTCCCTGGAGGTTGGATGTGGAGCTGAAAGCATCTATTTTCTAATCAAGGCTTGGTGTTTCTGGTGGCCAGCTCCCATCCTGAAGCTATCTAGGGACTTGAAAGAGTTGCTTCATTAGAAGAAAAGAGACTGTTTTCAACTCAGTCACTTAGGAAATCCCAAGGATTTTAGAGGGTTGGTGCCAGAACTGAGGACAAACACCAGATACCCTTCTGTGATACCACAGTGGTCATCATCTGCTTCCAGTAAAATGGAAACAGAAGGCAATGGTTCCTAATTCCTTTCCTACAGGCTTGTTGAGGGCTCAAGAGCAAGGAGGAATAACACTGACAGCCCCTCCTCTCCCTGCCCTGTACATTTCCAGATCTGTGATCAATATTTATTTATGAAGCACATTAAATAGAGTACTTAATCTAGGAGCCTCAATTTTATTCAAAGTAAACATTTATTGGTGTCCGTTTTGTGTCAGCAATGTGCTAGGAAGTTGTTTGGAAGGTAACAAAGAATGAAACATAATTTCATATCATAAATTCAGTGCTGGACAATTAAGATAACATATCATTGCAACAGAGATAAGTGTGGGAGAAGCACTTCCTTTGGTCTTGGGTGAAGGAAACTTCCAGGGAGGGCTTCCTGGAGAAAGGAATGATCACGCTGTGTGACTTACGGAGGGAATAGAAGAGAAAAAGGAGGTGGGGTGGAACTTCTGAGCTAACATAAATGACAGACATTACCATGTAGAGTCAGGCAATGTCAATGCTGAAAAGAGCTTTCTGCTTCTTTTCTAAATCAAGTCACTGAGTCTGCCTGTAAACTGTTCAAGGTCACATAGCAGCAAACCTGATTTCAATTAAAAGATTCAAAGTTTGTACCCTTTGATCAATTTGACCCATTTCTACAACCCCCACATCTTACCTCCACCCCTCCACCAACTACTCACTGTTTCTATGAGTTCTGCTTCTTTAGATTCCAATATAAGTGAGCTCATAATATATTCATCTTTCTCTGTCTACTTTAATTATTTTACTTAGCACAATGCCCTCAAGTTTCACCCATGTTGTCATAAATGGCAAGATTTCCTTCTTTTGTGACTGAATAATATTCCACTATATATATGTATATATGTGTGTGTGTGTATACCACTACTCTTTATCCATTCATCCACTGACAAGTACTTATTGTAATCATTTTGTAATATACATGTATATCAAATCATTACAGTGTGCACCTTCAATTTACATACTGATATATGTTAATTATGTCTCAATAAAACTGAACATTTTTAATTTAAAAATAAACATAAATTTTAAAAATGTTAAAGGTTCAAATAAAAAAATACATCACACTGCCATGAGAAATGAGCTATCTCCTCACCAACATATCCTACCATACTTTAATTTAAGATGTGATTGTGCTTCAAGAGAGAGATTTTTTGCCTGTTTGTCTGTTTGTCTGCCTGTCACAGGGTCATTTTGATCATCTTTAACTTGTCCTTGGGCTTCCCAGGTGGCTCAGTGATAAGAAATCTGCCTGCTAATGCAGGAGATGTGGGTTTGATACCTGTGTCAGGAGGATCCCCTGGAGAAGGAAATGACAACCCACTCTAGTATTCTTGCCTGGGAAATCCCAAGTACAGAGGAACCTGGCAGGCTACAGTCTATGGGGTCACAAAGAGTCAGACACAAGTTAGCAGCTGAATGAATGAATAAACTTTCCATTACAAGGGCACCTACAATTTATTGATACTTTATACCTTGCTTTCTGTAAGTCCTTTTACCTGCTTTTCCTTTCCTTACCAAAGATTTGGGAAGAAGAACCACTGGGGCAGGGTCCATGACTACTGAGGTGCTTCCCTGAGACTCCACACAGAGGATTGCTATCTCAGTTCTACTTGATGTTGGGCAGGACACAGACTATAAAGAACCAATGTATTCAACTAATGTCCAGTGAACAAACATCTCCAAGTTCTAGGCACCATCGACACCAACAAGCAGCACATGCCTTGGCAAGGGATTCAGTTATAAATGTGATAATAACATCAATATATATTTATATACAAGGTGCACTGGGAAATCTAGAGGCTTGTGGTATGGGAGTCCAGAGGAGGATAAAACATTCATATGTTCCTGGCTAGTGGCTAGACATTAAGCTTCGAGAGAGCAGGAGCTTGTATCTGCCTTGTTTGCCATTCTATTTCCTGTCCGTTGCACATAGGAGAAACTCAATAAAGATTTCTTAAATGAATGAATGAATGAACGAGTATGTTTTACAAATAAGGAAAGAGAGGCCCAAGAAGGAAAGTGATTTGATTTGACCAGCATCCCAGGGCTAGTTGCAGAAATGCATATCCAGGTCTCCAAATACCTAATTCAGTGCACATCACAGTGGATCAACTACCAAAAGGTTTGGTAAAAACTGTCCAAGAATCTTGGGCTCACTGCTTCATAACAAGGCTGGATAAACTTATAATAACATACATCCTGGCATTGGACATGGCTGACTGTATAATTAGCTTATTTCCTACCCATATGGAGCAGCTCAGCTCCTGCACCTCAGTGGGGAATTCCTCGTATGTTGCTAGGGTCGCCTTCTGGGATTACATCTTCAGAGGCGCGCAGGAGGAGGAGTCGGCTGTGCTGATAAATGAATCAGAGAGACAGGAGGAAAGCTGGCAGAGTCCTTGCAGGCGAGATGGATGGGGGCTGAATCGTGCTCACGGTTCCCCAAGTTCCCTCAGCCTCTTCTCCCTCTGACCTGAAGTGGACCCAGTGGGAAAATAGTGCCTACTACTCCAGGACTTATTGCTTAGTCATAAATCTCCATCTCAGGGCTGTAAGTGCGGGTGTGGGAGGGGGAAACTGAACAGGGAGGGGCAGAGGGGGGGTTGCTGGGGAGAGACAGGGAGAGACAACCAGCAGAAGGAATAGGGGAGGAGAAAAGAAAAGAAGACAAAGATGTCTGGTAAAAGTTGAAGGGCCAGCAAAGCCTCTTTAACTCAGGTTTCATAAGTCGAGAAATATTTTATCACCCTTGTGAGTCAAACCTCTGAAAATCAATAGGGCTTGAGAGTTGCCCATATTGATCTGAAAGCCTGAGACGTATTGAAATATTCATGGCTGGATGTATGTGTTCACAGGAGGCACTGGGGGAAGGGGCCGGTACAGAGAGAGGGGACGGGTAGGTGGATTTCTAAGTAAAAGCCACTCGCATTTTCATTAAAAATAGATTAATTCTATTAGTCCAACTAAAACCTCACACTTAAAAGGAAATGAGCTTGTTTGTCAGACAAATAAGCCACTGGCAAACCCAAAAGAAGAAAAAAACATTTATTTATTGCTATTTAATAGCAGAAGAGCCAGGGAGAGTTGATAAAATTAGCACGGTATCCCCAAGGGGGATGCAAGGGGCTGCTTTGTTTGCAAAGGCAATTTGGACACTGCTGCTTTGATCTTCACTTTGAGCATTTGAACAGGCATGTTAGTATCACTCATTTCACAAGAGAATTGGGATTCAAGTTTCCCCAACAATCTAAAAAGCAGTACATTAGAAGAGGGCTGTCTGCCTGGAGTCTCAGAGTTTCAATACCCTTGATACTAATTTGATGCAATGCATTTCACCAGATGTGTCTACCTGAACAATATGTGATGCCCAGGAGATGGTGGCCCTGCTCAAGAGTATCAGACTTGGATTTTCCCCCCACTTTGAAAATGATTGGATGAAGGCATCCATAATTTAAAATCTGCATATAGATCTGACATATGTTACAAATATTTGAGAAAATTCATGCAAGGAATTTAACAACAACAACATATGGGAAATCAGCTCCAAATAACAAGGCAGAATTAAAAATAATCTGTTACCTGTAGCTACCCTCCTGTTATATTCCAATGCAACCGATGGAGATGTTGCCAAAACCTGACTGTTGAAAAAAAAAAAAAATTGGATGAAGGCATCCATAATTTAAAATCTGCATATAGATCTGACATATGTTACAAATATTTGAGAAAATTCATGCAAGAAATTTAACAACAACAACATATGGGAAATCAGTTCCAAATAACAAGGCAGAATTAAAAATAATCTGTTACCTGTAGCTACCCTCCTCTTATATTCCAATGCAACTGATGGAGATGTTGCCAAAACCTGACTGTTGAAAAAAAAAAAACAAAAAACAAAAAAACCCCCTAAATCCAACAAGACATTATACTGTGGAACAATCACTTGGAAGCCTGAAGGGAAGGTCGGATTGGTTAGATTCTGACTGGGCTCATTATTCCCACATTCTTCAGATGCAAGGATGGTCCAAAAGAAAAATCAGCAAGCATGGAGTTGAATAGATGGATAATGGGTCTGCCATGAAGTGACTTTAGGAACCCTAAGCCATTCTGAGCAGTTCCTGTCCACTTTGTGGGGGACAATAAGAGCCCTTCTGGCTTTGAAAGGTACCACTGTGGTGGTTAGTGAAAGTGAAAGTCACTCAGTTGTGTCCAACTCTTTGTGACCCCTTGGACTATAAAGTCCATGGAATTCTCCAGGCTAAAATACTGGAGTAGGTAGCCATTCCCTTCTCCAGGGAACCTTCCCAACCCAGGGATTGAACCCAGGTCTCCTGCATTGCAGATTCTTAACCAGCTGAACCACAAGGGTAGCCCAAGAACAATGGAGTGGGTAGCCTATTCCTTCTCCAGAGGAACACAACCTTCTTCCCAACACAACCACAATTGTGTAGACAATTTCCTCCAGGAACACGTGCCCAGAGATGAACTTCTGGGGTGCGACCCTCTGTGACCGCAGCCTGGGGGCTGGTGACACCGTCTATATGCTACAGGTTTGCTTCTTACGCTTCCCTTGCCTTCCCTTACAGCTGAGTTTAAGTCTATCGATACCCTCCTCAGAAAGGATGGGGTGGGGCAGAAAATGCTGAGTCCAACGAGTAGATTCTGTATCTTGCCCATCACTCAACAAAGGTTTTAGAGATGGATGAGACTGAATGAAACTACCGTGAGTGAATTTTTACAACAGGCTCCTCACTGTGCTCCTGTTTTCTTCAGTCTGTATTTCTTCCATCCATTCTCTGTGCTCCCTTTCCAGTGGTTATATGGCCAGTCATTTGATGAACACATCCCGCTCAACCTAAAATCTTTCATTGATCTCTACTCCTTTTAGGTTGTGGGGAAGAGTTTAGTTGGGTGCCGGGGTGGGGGGCATGAAGATCCCTGAATTGAATGTAAAATATAAAAATGTGTGTGGATGTGTGTGTCACTGTATTTTTATTTTCCCATAAAAAACAATAACCATAGATTGCACTATCATTTGCATCCCAGGTAAGGTTAAGAATTATTCATATGTAGCAAAATTCAAGCTCCTTGTCATGGCTTTTGGGTTCCTTCAATGAGTCAGTCTTTCCTTGTCAGACTCATATCACATTTTCATGCTCCTCCTCTCCTCTTTTGGGGACAAGCCATGAGTCCTCCAGGCCAATGTACAAGCTGCTCCCTCTGCCTGGATACCGTTCCCATCCTCCAGTTCCTCCTCCAGGAAACAGAGTGTCTCTCCTGCAGCCCCAGGGCACTCTTTTCTGCCCACTGAGGCAGCGCTTCTCACCCTATACTGTAAATGCTTATTTATTGGACCGGATCCCCACTGAACCATGTGCACTTAGAAGGTTGGGATTGTATTTTTTGTTTTTGAGTCCCAAGCACTTAACATAAGCCTCCACACAATTGATATTCAGCCTAGAAGATAAAACCTGCAATAACATGGTAATTGATGTCAAAAAAAGAAAATCCTCTTGTGTGAAGTGTGGTCGCTCATTAGCCCACAGTGGGGCGCTAAGGGTCAGGCATGACTGAGCGACTTCACTTTCACTTTCATGCATTGGAGAAGGAAATGGCAACCCACTCCAGTGTTCTTGCCTGGAGAATCTCAGGGACAGGGGAGCCTGGTGGGCTGCCGTCTATGGGGTCACACAGAGTCGGACACGACTGAAGCAACTTAGCAGCAGCAGCAATGTAATGACTGTGTAGACTTTGTACATGGACCAGTTTGAAATTCTGGAGGCATTCCAGGGGTCTGGCTGTTTAATCCAAGCCCTTTTCTAATGGACTGTGGTTGGATGAGAGTTCTTCCGTCTGGTTTAAATATTGATAGAGATGATTCTGGGTCTTCAGACTAGAATTTCTAGGACAATGGGAAGAATTCCAAGAACTCCCAGCTAGAGTCTGTAGTGTCATGTAATATGGGTAGTGCGGGCTGGGAGAACACTGAGAATGTGAGAACCCACCCCCACCCCCAACACGGGATTTCATACCATTTCTAGTGCTGCTTTATCCCCACTTCCATATCATCCATCTATGTCATCCTCCAAGAATATCAGAACTTCAGCTCCACTTGAGACTATGAGCTGGTCAGAAGACATGAGCTCATCACCAAGCCCACAACAGGTAAATGTACATATGGTATGGAAGTATTTGGGCTTCCCTGGTGGCTCAATGGTAAAGAATCCACCTGCCCATGCAGGAGACTCCAGTTCGATCCCTCAGTCAGGAACATCCCCTGGAGACGGGAAGGGCCACCCAGTCCAGTATTCTTGCCTGGAGAATCCCAGGAACAGAGGAGCCTGGCGGGCTATAGTCCATGGAGTCACAGAATCTGATGTGACTGAGCGAGCACTTAAGAACACCTTCTCAGGGCTTGGTAAATGGGAGAGCCACTGTGATGATTGTGACATATGCCTAATATCTTAGTGACCATATTTTTCAAACAAAGCTTTGGACAAACAGTCTGACAAGTAAAGATACATCGAGGGCTTGGACAGGATGACAGGCCAGAACATTGGACTTGATCATGGTCCAGACAATGACAACCCTATCTCTGTCTTAGGGACCACTGATGGACATTTACCTTCTTCTTGTGGCCCATACCATGGATTCACTTTCTAAGCTACAGAAAAGCACTAGGATAATAACTTAAAGAGTTTTTTTTTCTCTTAAAATAACCTCTAAATGCCTCTCTTTATCAGTATGCTAGTAGACACATCTATTTAATATGGATTCTTTCTCTCTTCCCCTCCCAGTGCTTCTCCCCAGCACTCAGACTGATTATTCTGTGTTTTCATTAAAAACATTTTCCATTTGCTGATCCCCAAAACAACTCTCCATGTGACGGCATCATTTTCTGCAGAGAAAAGTCTCTCCATTTACAACCAATTCCAAGGCCAGATTCACACATGAATTAGCTTCCAATCCTTATGCCTAAAACATACATGGGAAGGTCAAAAGTCAACCCTAAAGACAGCTTCCTGCCCACTTGGGCATATAAATTCCAGGGATTTTGATAATGTCTTGCTGATAAATTTTTCCCCGTTTCTGTTTTATTTTTCTCATGTTCTAATTTGGTTAAAAAAAATCTAGCAGCTTAATAAATGTCTCCTGAGAACCTTGCAAGGATAACATTAGAGGCTGTGCCTGAGAAAGCTTGGTGTGATGATTAATTTCATTACAATGCATTATTTTGATATAGAGAGATCTAAGTTACTTAATAGATTTATATTAAGAACTGACAAAGAGTCACAGACTAGAGAGAAGATGAATAAAGCTAGGTCCATGCCTTTTTGAGAAGTTCAAATTAGAATGGATTAGAATGTATACATGTTATACGTATGGCTGAGTCCCTTTGTTGTCCACCTGAAACTATTACAACATGTTTAATCGGCTGTACTCCAATATAAAATAAAAAGTGTTTTGTTTTTTTTTTTGGTCTGGAGAGTAAGAAGACAGGTTCAGCATCCCATGGAGAGAGCTGCGGGAGAGGTAGAAACTTCCAGCTTTAGGAGACAAAGGAGAGAGCCACTCAAGGCATGAGGAAAAGAAGAAAAGCTCCTGAGATGTGATGCACAAAAAGAAATGCAGCATTCGGTCTTCCTCCTCTTTTTGGCTTGCAAATCTCTTGGGATTTCCGAAGCAACAAGAACAATGGAAGCATCTTCTGTTTTAGACTTTTGTCCTTGTTTCTTGAAATAGCTCCAGAGCCATAAAGGTGAAAGGAATGTGTTATTATCGACAACAAACCCCTTTCAACCACACTGGAGTTCATGGTACTGAGATAACTTTCAGAAAGTCACTGAGGAGACGAGGGCTGGTTGCCAGGGAAGCCAACTTTGATGAAAAAGTTGGAACTTGCAACCCCCTCCTTGATCTCTAGGCAGGGAAGAGGCCCTGGAGATAATGTTCAATCACCAAAGATTTAGTCAATTATGACTATGTAATGAAGTCTTCCCTGGTGGTGCAGCAGTAAAGAATCCACCTGCAAAGCAGAAGACACAGGAAACACATTCGATCCCTGGGTTAGGAAGATCCTCTGGAGGAGAAAACGGCAACCCGCTCCAGTGTCCTGGGGAATCCCGGACAGAGGAGCCTGGTGGGCTACAGTCCATGGGGTCACAAAGACCTGGACATGAATGAATGACTAAACAACAAAAAATGAAGCCATCATAAAAAACCCAAAGGAACATGTTCAGAGAACTTCCAGGTTGGTAAACCAGAGTATATCATGTGCCAGGAGGGTGATGTACTCCAAACTCCATGTGGACAGAAACTGTTGTGTGTATGGGGGGGGCGAGGGGGGGGGTCCTTCTAGATCTCACCTTGTGTATCTCTTCATCTAGCTGTTCATTCACATTCTTTATTGTAATTAAAAAATTTTAAATGAATATTGCAATATTCATATCCTCTGTGTAATAAATTGGCAATAACCTAGTAAGTAAACTGGCTTTCTGGGACTGACCTGATGGTTCAGTGGTTGAGACTCCATGCTTTCAATACAGGGGACGCAGGTTCAATCCCTGGTCAGAAAACTAAGATCCTAAAAAAAAAAAAAAAACAAAACAAGACAAAACAAAAAAACAAACTGGTTTTCTGAGTTCTGTGTACCACTGTAGCAATTTGATCAAACCTGAGGAGAGGGTCATGGAAACCTCCAGATCTGCAGCCAGTTAGTCAGAAGCACAAGTGAAATCCTGGACTTGTGATGACATCTGGAGTGAGGGCAGTCTTGGACTTGAGCTCTTAATCTGTGGAATCTAATGCTATCTCCAGGTAGACAGTATCAGAATTGATTTAAATTTGTGGGATACCCAGTCAGTATCTGATGAGGACTCTGGAGAACTGCTTAGTCACATAGGGGAAAAAAACACATCAGAGCTTCACAGAATAGGCAAAGTTCAAAGAGTTGGGCTTGAAACATAAGCAAAAATTTGCTCTGGTGGATATAAGACCACTGAGGGAACCTAAGGAGTGGAGAAGCAGATTTAGAAAATGAGAAAGTGTAATGACACCACACAGACGATATTACAGACTGTATTTAGGTGAACAAGATGGTTGAGTTTTCTTTGGAAAGACTATGGAAGTTCCAACATGAGACAGACTCAAACACTGAAGAATCATCTCTTTGAGAACAATGGACTAAATTAGTGTTGCTGTTGTTAGTGGCTAAGTCGCACCAACTCTTTGTGACTCTGTGGACTACAGCCTGCCAGGCTCCTCTGTCCAGAATTCTCCAGACAAGAATACTGCAGTGGGTTGCTGTGCCCTCCTCGAGGGGATCTTCCTGATCTAAGTTTACAACCTGTGTCTCCTGCATTGGCAGATGGATTCTTTTACCACTGACCCACCTGGAGAGCCCAGATTAGTGTTATGCAAGGGTAAATTAGATATACAGACTCCTTGTAGTAAGAAAAAATTTTTTTCCTGACCCACAGTGTTGACTTAATATATTTTTATTATGTTTTGTACAAACATCAAATTAGGTATAACTTCTTTATTAAACAACTATAAATTCATATTCACAAAGTGAATAGATACAAAACTCAAAAGGCAATAAAATTCATTAATTTCAGATTATAAGCAGTATTGTCTGGCAGAAATGAAATTTCTATCTCCTCCATGAATAGAGTGTCGAAGGCTACAATCTTTGGAGTTTGAGATGTCTATACTTCTACATATTATGTGATGATCAAATTCTTATATCACTTCTCTCTTTTTAAATTACTGGAAATTCTTATTCATTCAGTGTGCCATGATAGTATTTCATCTTAGCTTTATGAAATGCATAAATTCATCTATTAATCCAGACTCTGTTCTTTTTCATTAGCCATCTATTTTAGTATGTCATTTCCATGATGTCAAGTCAAAGTCTTAATTTATTAAAAAACTTAAGAACCAGTATCACTGAAAGTGCCATTCAGATGTAAATTATCATTGGAAAATAAGCCTTGTATTTATTACTGGTAAAGGATTTAGTGTGAGGACAGAGGGAACCCCGCTTGGTGGCTGTCGTTGTGACATTAAGACTTAAGCTTCTCCCAGCCAGAGAAGACCAAATACAAGTTCCCTTTGGGTGGTCCCCTCATCCCTCATCCTGCAAATGTAAACACACTGCTAGGATCACCTGGTTCCAGGTCTGCGTTCAGATGCCCTGATTATTTTGCTAATATATTTACATCATCATCAAAATGAGAAGACAAAATTTTAAATCTCCTAAAAAGCTTGTGGACTAAAAATACGTTTTTGGAGCTCAAGAGTCTGCTCAACCCAGATTGAGTAAAGTTGGACCAGATGATCTTAAAGATCCTTTTCAATTCTGACACTCCCCCATTTATTCATTCTAAACATCAGGAAGGACAAACACCGATCTAGACAACATGAGCCATTCACCCTCAGGTTTCCCAAATTTATCATCTGTGCTCCCCTCCTCCCGTTAATGCCCACTTCTTCCTCACTCCCGGAGATCTCAGAACTCTGTCCTTACGAAAACCTGCTTCTAGAAAACCTCGCCCTTCCTTCATGTCTGGTATGGATTTAATTTACATCGCTTCTTCCAGAAATTAAGCCAGAGATCTGCGTTTTCAGGGTTTCATTTTTACCTTTTTAATTTTTCAGTCCCTATGCAGGCATTCTGAATATCAATAAATAAGTCCCCGGGAAAACTATTTGGTGGGGGGAAAAAGAGAGCTTGGAGGCATACCAGGGACGTAGTGAGCCCTGGGGACATTGCAAACCTGAGCATCTGGTGCTTGAGCCACAGGAGTGATGACAGTGAGAGTCGCAGTTATAAACTGGGCAGATTTGAAAATTGATCCTCAATCAAACAACCACTAATTTTTCCTGGTCCCCTCTGGCAATCATCCTTTCAAACTATTCAGGGCTTTAAAATATGAAAATAATAAACTTCTGGCCAACCCCCTCCTTTTCTCTTCCCTTTCCACCACCTTCCCATCCCCCACCCTGTAGAAGCCCTTCTGCTCAGCCATCTATATTCAAGTTACACTTTCTAAGCTGTCCCTTCAGTAAGTTCAAGTAGAATTGATCCCCCGACCCCACAACCGCGGCTAAACTATAATTGCCTGCTCTATCTTTTGCCCCTGTTTTGAATAAGTGGTGTTAGATTTGCCACTTCGGCTAATCTTCAGGAATCCGACCTGTCATTATGCAAACTTCTAAAAATATCAGCTTGCACTTCACAGTTTCCGTTTTGGTTTCATGTAATTCCTCTTCGCTGTTTTATTTGAACCTGCTAACCTGCTTTGAAGAGGGAAAAAATTGCTAGCTGGCATTGCCTGTCATCTGCTGTGTTTGCTTCCTTCTCGAAAAGCCTCAAATGAGAATGCTGGTCTCTAGGTAGTTGAATAAAAATAAGAAGAATGAAATAGATGGAAAACTTATTGGCACACACATTTACCTTTGGTCTCTGTGATCACAGTAGAGAACACACCTCTCTTCCATCATCTCTCAACTAGTACACTCTGGAAAGGTGACAGTAATATTAATAGAAAGAATCCAGCACCTACCTAGGTGCCAGGCACTATGTTAATGGTGGAAACTTGCAAAAGCTGACTGGTGCAAGATGGTACAGAAAGATTCCTGGTGGGGCAAGGGGTAGGTGGGAGAGGCAGAGTTGCAAATAAGAGTCTGAAATCATTCTGTGATGGTAGTGGTTTAGTTGCTCAGTCGTGTCCGACTCCTTCCAACTGTAGCCCGCAGGCTTCTCCATCCACGGGATTCTCCAGGCAAAAATACTGGAGTGGGTAGTTATTCCCTTCTCCAAGGGATCTTCCCAACCAAGGGATCAAACCCAGGTCTCCTAAACGGCAGATGGTCTCCTTCATTGGCAGGTGGCTTCTTTACCACTGAGCCACCAGGCAAGCAGAAAGACAGGCTTTTTATGTGAAAACAGCAATCTGCCCACTTTGGCTGTCCATGGCGGGGATGAGGCATGCCCCTTCAGATTACGAGGGGCATTTCACAGCAGTCAGTTTCACAGATTGCTTCTGTGAAAGCAGATCACAGTTGGTGAGGGCAGGCACTGTGACAAGAAGCTAGCCACTGCCCTCCCCACATACATGGATGACCTATGGTTCTCTGTAGGCTCTTCCTGGTCATAACTACAAAAGGGAAGAAACAGATGTACTCTACTCTGTCCTGAAGAGGCGCACTGACTGACTCCTAGCCTGGACTTTGCTTTTTCAAGAGCAGTTGTCCCTGGCAGACAACTTTCCATGTGGATTGATCCACTGCACCTCCACTGGTCTCCGCAGCAGCATGGAAAGAGCTGTCCAAGGTAGGATCTGGGAGATGCTGGCTCCAGGCTAAACCCATTCTATGGGTTCTGGGCTGCATAATGGGAAGACCACTATGTCTCTCTGACTCACAGAATGCCTAAAGACCCATCACATCCCACAAGGTGTCACACTACCTAGCATCCAGGGCCAGCCCTGAAAACCTTACCCCAGTGACCCAAGTCCTGATGTGAAGGCCTTACTAAGGCCACTTCCTTCTCCAGGTCCATTCCTTCTCAGTGAATCTACCCACAATGGGTTTGAAAACATGGTTGAAAGAGTCCAGTGATTTTCTCTTTTGTGTTCAGTTTCATAAATCATTTCTAAGTATCTCAGCATGGATAAGCATTGGATAGGTTAAATGTAAAAATATGATGAGTAATGGACATTATAACTAATTTTACAGAAATAAGGATTATCAGAGGGTACTATTAAAAAGTACAAATTGGATCTCCTAGATGAAATGGACAAATTCCTAGAAATGCACACTCTACCAAGACTGAATCATGAAGAAATAGAAATTTTAAACAAACCAATAATCAGTAAGACCGAACCAGTAATAATAAAAACCACCTAACAGAGAAAAGCCCAGAACCAGGTAGCTTCACTAGTGAATTCTACTAAGCATCAAAAGAACAATTGACATCAATTTTCCTCAAACTCTTCCAAAAACTTAAAGAGGAAGAATCAATATTTACACTCATTCCATAAGGTCAGCATTACCCATTAACCTGATACAAAAGTCAAACAAAGAAAAGAAAACTATAGATCAGTATCCAAATAGATGAATATTGATACAAAAATCTTCAACAAAATGCTAAAAGATAGAATTCAATCAGCACATTGAAAGGAACATAACCATGACCGAGTGGGATTTATTCCTGGGATGCAAGGATGGTTTAACTTATGAAAACCAGTCAATATAGCTTAACAACCAAATTAACAGAATGAAGAAAAAAAATTACTTGACAACTACAATTCACATAGAAGAAAAACATGTGACAAAATTCAACACTCTTTGTGATAAAAATACTCAACAGACTAAGACTAGAAGGAAACTATGTCAACATAATAAAGATCGCATATGAGAAGCAGAAAGCTAACATTATATTCAGTGGGGAAAGTCTGAAAGCTTTCCCTTTAAGATATGAAACAAGATAAGGATGCCTTTTTTTCACATAGTACTAGAAGTCTTAGAGCAATTAGACATGAAAAAGAAATTATAAGCATCCAAATTGGAAAAGAAGGAGTAAAATTATCTCTGTTTTCAGATGACATAGTCTTATATGTAGAAAACTCTAAACATTACACACAAAAACAGGATATATAACCAATATAAAAAATTAATTTCTATATGTTCACAATGAATAATCCAAAAAGAAAATTAAGAAAACAATTAAATTTCCAAAAACATTAAAAGAATAAGATGGTTAGGAATAAACTCAGCCAAGGAGGCAAAGTACTTATATATTGAAAACTACAAAATATTGCTTAAAAACTTAAAGAAATCACAAATAAATGGAAAGACCTCACATATTCATGGATTAAAAGACTCAGTATGGTTAAAATGTCAATACTAACCAAGTGATCTGTAGATTTAATGCAGTCCCTATCAAAAACTCTTGGTAATTTTTGTAGAAATAGAAAAATCCTTCCTAAAATTTACATAGGATTTCAAGGAACCATGAATAACCCAATTTGAAAACAGAACAAAGCTGGAGGTCTCACACTTCCTGATATCAAAACTTATTACAAAGCTATAGCAATCAAAATAGTATGTTACTGGTATAAAGACAAACATATGGACCAATGGAGGGGCTTCCCTGGTGGCTCAGCAGTAAAAAATTCATCCGAAATGCAGAAGTTGCAGGAGATATGGTTTGATTCCTAGGTCAGGAAGATCCCTTGGAGGAGGAAACAGCAACCCACACCAGTATTCTTGTCTAGGAAATCCCATGGACAAAGGAGCCTGGCAAGCTACAGTCCATGGGGGTCACAAAGAGTTGGACACAACTCCAGCAACTTAGCACACACCCACGCATGCATGTATGCATCAATGGAACAGAACAGAGTCCAGAAATAAACCCTTGTATATATGATCAAATGATTTTAAGGATGCCAAGACCATTCAGCGGGAAAAGGCCAGACTCTTAAACAAATGATATTTGAAAAACAAGATATTTATATGCAAAAGAATGAAGCTGGAACCTTATCTTACACCATATACCTAAATTAACTCAAAATGGGTTTAAGACCCAATATTATAAAACTGCCAGAAGAAAGCAAAGATATAAATGTCATAACATGAGATTTGGCAATGATTTCTTGGATATAGCACCAAAAGTACAGGCAGCAATAGAAAAACAGAAATGAAACAATATCAAACTTCAAAATCTTTTGTGCAACAATGGACACAATCAGGTGTAAACAGAATCTTCAGGATGGGAGGAAATATTTGCAAACCATATATCTAATAAAGGGTTAATATTTAGAATACATATGTAACTCAACAATGAAAAATCAAATAGTTTGATTAAAAAATGGACAAAGTACTTGAATAGACATTTCTCTAAAGAAGATACACAAATAGCCAATAACAAAATGAAAAGATGTGCAATATCACTAATTAACAGTGAAATGCAGATCTAAACAACAGTGAGATACCACTTCTCACACTTAAAATTGCTACTACAAAAAAGTCAGCAGAATAAGAACTGGAAAGAATTAGGAAAACTTGAAGTCTTTGTGCACTGATGGTAGAAATGTAAAATGGTACAGCTGCTACTGAAAATACTACAGCGATTCCTCAATTCATTAAACACAGAATTACCATATGATCTAGCAATTCAACTTCTAGTATATACAAGAATTGAGGAGAATTGAAAGTAGGGTCTTGAAGAAATATTGGTACACCCATATTCATAGTAGCATTATTAACAAAAGCCAAAAGGTAGAAGCAACCCAGGTATCCATCACTGGATGAACAGTTCAACAATATGAGTTATATACAAACAATGGAATATTGTTCCACCTTTAAGAATAAGGAAATTCTTACACATGCTGCAACATAGATGAAGCTTGAGGTTGTTATACTAAATGAATTAATAAGCCCATCTCAAAAAGACAGACACTTCATGATTCCACTAACATGAGATAAAGCAGTCAAATTCATAGAGACGGAAAATAGAATGGTGTTTGCCAGGGACTATAGGAAGAAATAATGTGTGTGTGTACTCAGTCACTCACCAGTGTCTGACTTTGTGACTCCATGGACTGTACCCAGCTAGGTTCCCCTGTCCATGAAATTTCCCAGGCAAGAATACTGCAGTGGGTTGCCATTTCCTTCTCCAGGGTATCTTCCCAACCCAGGGATAGACCCGTGTCTCCTGCATTGTAGGTAGATTCTTTCCCACCAAGCCACCTGGAGAGGAGAAATTTGTTTAATAGTACAGTTTCAGTTGAGAAGGTGAAAAGAGCTCTGGAGATGGATGATGGGGATGGTTGCACAAGGGAAACATACTTAATGCCAGTGAGCTGTGCACTTGAAGAGGTTGAGATGGTAAATTTTATGTGATGTGCATTTTACCACAATTGTAAAAACTGAAGAAGTCTATACTCAAAAACGTATGGTAAGATACAAGCTATGTCCTTGAGAAGCTTATGATAGAGGAGACAGAAGCAAAAAACAGGAAAGTCCAATAAGATGGAGCAACAAGTTGGTAGGAGAGGCCCTTTCTAAAGTCCTAGGATTGTGGGCTGGGCCCCCTAGCCAAAATTAAAGGCACCAGGACTCTCAGACCTTAAAGAAACCCATGGGAAGAGGTCAGTGGCTGGGAGCAGACATTATGCCATGGAGCTCACCAAGAGGTGTCAGAACAACTCACCTGCATCACCTCCCACCCCACTCCTGTTGGGGAGAGGGGAGGAGCGGTGGACAGTGAGGAGGGTGGTGTCTGTGCATAGACGTTTTTCTCTCCCCTTTGAAGAAGAAAGAGGGGCTTGCCCTCCTGTAGGCTAGCACCTTCCTGATCCTGAAGAGCGTCAGATATATACACTGAGAGAAGTTGCCAAAGCAAAGGAGTCCTGCCTCTTTCAACCCACCTGGGTACCCACTGAAATGAGGGACTGGCAGGTCCTCTATGGAGCTGCCATGTGAACAGAACATGGAAAGAACTGCACCCGGCTTCTCTAAAGTTTAGAGCATACGGAAATGTATGAAGTGCTGGCTGCTTCTCATCCTGAAATTCTGAAGATAGGCGGTCCCTTCACCTGAGCTGTCAGGGTTTAAAGGCACTGTGATGTCATGTGCCCAGAAGGAACATGGAGAAAATTCCTCCTCCTCCCAGTTCTCATAGAGACCTGGAGGATGAGGAAAAGGGCACACGAGAACAGCGCTGGGTGAAGCTGAGAGCTTAGCAGAGAGGCAGAAGTGATGGGCAGTCCCGGCCCTACAGGGCCAACCCAGAGAACAGGTAGGGTGTGCTATGCTTGGAGGGCTGGCAGCCAACATGGGTGCCCCACCAGGGATGTCCTCAGCAATGGAGGGGGACTTGGGTGAGCATCCCTCAGAAAAGAAATGTTGCCATTCACCTATTCCCAGAGCACAACTGCAGCAGAGGTGTGTAAGAGACAGAAGCAGATAAAAGCAGGGTGAGGCAGGGGCACAACTGCAACCACAGCCAAGAGCAGCCTGCTCCCTCTTTCTTCCTCTGTTGGCCCCACTGTCAGAGAAAACACACCTTGATAAGTGCAGAGGGACAGTAAAGATCAGTCTTGTTCCCACCCTCAGTCCCCAAGCCACAAGCCTCACCTCTGCATGGGGGAAGGAGGGAGAGGGACACAGGAGGAGATTTGGATCATATATGAGGTTAATTTTTTTTTTAAGATTTTTTGTTGTGGACTCTTTACTTTATTGGATTTGTTGCAATATTGCTTCTGGTGTTTTTGGTTTTTTGGCCTCGAGGCATGTGGGATCTTAGTTCCTCAACCAGAGATTGAACCTGCACATCCCCTGCACTGGAAGGTGAAGTCTTAACCACTGCACCATCAGAGAAGTCCCTGAGGCTAAAGTTTTACATGGAACGAGACCAAGTTTTTATAACTAAAAATCATTAAATTATTAGATTTTTAAAATGAACAAAATGTCATTAAAGTACCCATTTCCCAGTGAGCAGGGGCATGGACCTTCAATACAGAATATTTGAGAGCAGCAAGTGGGGAAGAGGTAACATAGTGTTACATCTCTTCTCAGGTGGAAGAGCTTATTTTGTTGAACAGTTATACTGGGACTTCCCTGGTGGCTCAGATGGTAAAGAAACTGCCTGTAACGCAGTTGAACAGTTGTACTAACAGCAATGCACAAGGCACTGGAGGATGCAGAGGAAGGTACATAGGATGCTTGGGGAGGCTACATAGGATTGCAGACAGTGCTCAGACCCCAAAGTGTTTGGCTCGGGGCAGTCTGCATGGATCTGTCAGACCCTCTTCTTGCCCAACCCCCAAGGCCTTGTGCTTTGGGTGCCCTCAACAAGAGGGGTGCAACCCTCATTCTCTCTGCAAAAGCCTTTACTAACCCGAGCACAGAGGTAAGACTGCCCACACTAGCCACTCTACTCACAGCACTGAAGTCTTAAGCACTCTGCCAGCAGTATTATCCTCTCTCTCGAATTTTTCCTCCAGCTTCCTGCCATGTCCCATGTCATGCAGACATAACCTCTCCATACTCCCATTTCCAGCTCAAGCAGCTTTTCTTACTTACATTCACAAGTGTACAGAATTCCTAATGCTTGGAGCAGTAGAAGGAGTCCTCTTAAAGGTGTACGTCCTGTCAAGCTCCTGGGTTTTGCACATGTACAATAAAATACAGCCTCTTGTGGGACTTCCCTGGTGGTCCAGTGGTTAAGAATCTCTGGTCGGGGAATTAAGGTCCCACATGCCCTAGAATAACTAAGCCCACAAAAGACAACTACTGAACCTACTCACCACAACTAGAAAATCAGTACATCACAACAAAAGATACCGCCTGACCCAGAGAAGATCCAGTGTGCAGCAACTAAGACCAATGCAGCTAAAGAAATATATTTTAAAAAAATACTGCTATATGATGCAGAGAGGTCAACCCGGTGGTCTGTGACAACCTAGAGGTGTGGGGTGGGGGTGGGGGAGTGGGAACAAGGTTCAAGAATGAGGGAACATATGTATACCTATGGCTGATTCATACTATATGGCAGATACCAACACAATATTGTAAAGCAATTATCTTCCAGTTAAAAATTTAAAAAAAAATTTTAAATATAGCATCATGTGATATGTGAACCAATCTCTTGGGACTAGAGAGGGACAGTGAGCTCATATGAGATCTTGAAGGACAGTAGTCAATGCAAATGTTGTCATCATGGTGGTAGAAAGAATAATAATATTAATCTTAGTAGCTCATCTTTATTGAGAGCTTAAACAAAGCTTAGCACCAAGCATGGTGCTAAGTATTTTCAATATGTCATCTCTTATTTCTCAGAACAAGTAGCTACCTAACAGAGACAACTGTAGGTAGACAAGTAGCTACCTAACAGAGACAACTGTAACAGAGACAACTGCAAATGACTGTAGATTGTTTATACATCACACACGAATACCCTTTCTCAGTCTAATGCTAAGCATTTTATTAACCTATTTTTATCGATGAAAAAATTGAAATTTAGAGTGACTGAATAACTTGACCAAACATTATCCAGATAAAAGAAGTGACTTGTCCTTGATCACAGGACATGAATGTATCATAGTATTTTGGGTGAATGGAGGAAGTCGTATATCACCAAATACTCAAACTCTGTCATGTAAACCCCAAATTAACAACACTGTTTGAGGAAGACCTTTTCACATATTGCAAAACCAAAAATCCACAAATTTTTCTAGAATGTTCTCTGGAAAAGGAATTTTGCAATCATTTGCTTCAGTTTCAAATAAAACTGAAATGCATTTTCTGCAATACCTCTATGATAATTTGTAAAGCATTCATATATATTAAACCTTTTACTTTTTCAGAAATGCTCTGAGCAGAAAAAAGTAACAGACTAAACAGAGTTCACAAATTCAAGTTTAAGCATGGTGTTCTAAAATTGAGTGAGTATCATTTACTAGAATCACTGAAAAGAAAAAACAAGTATTATTGTTATAATCCAGCTTGTATACAGGGAGTTTTAAAAATTTCACCCTCTTATACTTTATTCTCTAGGTCTTTTCACATCTAACAATCAAGATTATTGTGCCAATTAAATAAAATTGAAATTCTGAATAGCTGCCCAACCTATTTTATAGTGTGGTTTGGGAAATAATAATACTAATAATAGTTACAGTTAACATTTGTTGAGTGCTGGCTATGTGCAATGTATATATCTTAAATTCATCTGATACTCAAAAAAAAATCCCTATGACGTGGGTACTATTATTATCCCCATTTTACAAATAAAGAAACAGGTTCCAAGTAGCTAACTTGAGCTAAGTAAGCAATGGAGACATTTGAATGCAGGCAGGCTGGCTGCCAAGCCCAGGTTCTTAACTGTTAACCATAAAATATGATAGTATATTTTTAAAAGATCAAGAGTTTCTTGACCAGTTCTCAGCCAATCAAGGCACCAAGAAAATATCTCCAACGTTAGTTTAAGCCCCCCCTCTTTTTAAACGATACCTGAAGGGGTTAAAATCACTGCAATCAAATATTGCCTCATTGGAACTTGGTAACCACTGCATGTGGGTTCCAAAGGCCCCCTGAAAAAGTTAAAAGCATTGCACAAATGTTAGCATTATTAATTTTATTGGCTTGAAATACCAGTCCTTTTTAATAGTTCCCAAATAAAATGATATTGATACTCCAAATTCAGAACTGAGTTTAGATTGTCCAAATATCATTCAGCATAAAGTTCTTTTGGAATGCCTTCCATTATTTCTCCTTACCCTTCCTAAAACCAAAATTCTTGAACTCTGTGATATGAGTCAGAGAGATGATGGGAGCTATGGTGGGAGTGGGAGAGTGTTTAATAATTATTTTCTCCAAAAATTAGAATTCTCTGCCAAATCACCTATCATTCACAGCTGAGATCATCATGACTTTTGGCTCTTTCTTCAAACCCAAGACATTCTCCAAGAATGAAGACTCACCACTGATGATGTGCAAAGGAATGTGACAAATCCTCCAAGACTATTTCCCAAGATGAGTTCCATCACCAAGAATGGTCAGTGTTAAGAGCAAGATGGCATCAGCATATAGCTGGCCTCGAGGAGTAAGAACATCGAAGTCAGTGGTATTCAATCAAAATCTTCTTGTATTTTTTTTGTAAAAAGACTTCATAGTACTTAATATACATACCTCATATATTTGTCTCCATGTAGGCCTGTTAATAATTCAGAGTCATGCTACCTTCTGGTACCAAACTTCTTGCCAAATGATCAACAGTAAGTTATGCTCAGAGTCAGAGCAGCAGGCTGACCCGGTGAACTCCCACCCTACTCCCAGCTCCTCGACATTTAATATCCCGAGCTCAGGACAGCTAATGGTGCTTGTGTTAGAAACAGCCAGGACAAAGGTCACCTAATGAGGAATGTCCCTAGGACCCCACGTAGCCAACTCAGGGCACTGATGCCGAGGGCGTGATGATGAGAAAGTAAGACCACAACTGTTCAAGCTCTGTTATCTGAGCCAATATAAACACCTAACCACAAATACTTCCCCTTCCTCCTCCAGGATCCAAATGTCAATTGCTTCCAGCTTCAAAGTTCTGAATTTCTACCACACCTCCCTTTGATTCGAGCCTGCTTGGAAAGTGAACAACATGCCTGAATCCATCTGTGTGGCAAAACTGAGTCTCTCCAGCGAAGTCGTTAGGAGGTACTAGGCGTGCCCCAAATCTGGATCCCTGCAATATAATTCACCCTAGAGAAAATTCTGGCCATCTATCAAACGACCACACAGACCATGGGTCATAGGATGCTCCAGGCAAGAATACTGGAGTGAGTAGCTATTCCCTTCTCCAGGGGATCTTCCCAACCCAGGGATCAAACCCCGCATCTCCTGCACTGCAGGCAGATTCTTTACCGTCCAAGTCATCAGGGGGTCCCTAGAGAAAATTCGAGCCATCTATCAGGTGAGCACACGGACCACAGACCAGCCTCTGAAAGGCCTTCCTATAGGTGGACAGGACCCAGGAGAGAACAGTCCAAGTACCAGGGTCTGACTAGGTGGGCTCCAGAGCACCGGAAAGATGCCACTCTCCTAAACTTGGGGTTGCTCACATTAAGGGCTTCACCTGGGAACTGTGACAAAAATACAAAGAATGCCAGCTTTTCGCTGTTCCCTTCCCAGCCACATGTTCACTTGACCAATAACACTGAACAGTGTTACATTTCCAGCCCTGTTCATTACGAAACATATCCCCAGACCTTTAACTTAAAAGCAGTTGAGCTGATAATCCATTATAATCATCCTGCTTAATAGTCTACCCACTCTGAGTGCTTTTTGCATTTGTACGGGTGTTCCAGAGATTTTTTCTTTTTTTTTTTTTTTTTGCATTTTAAGGACTTTCATATCACTTCCTTTGTGACCAGTACTGTAATGCCTCAGTCCAGCATTTGAGTTTTTCTGTGTTAGGAATCTCCTTTTCCCTATCCTGCTCCAGAAATGTTGCTCTATTCCCAGGCTCAGCTGATGAGAACTCACAGGAAAACTTCTCAGGTAGGTGCTAGGTTTGGACAGTTCCTCCTGGTTGTTGAAAGGCTTGTTAAAGTGGTAATGAGGAATAAAGCTGGAGGTGGAAGTGGAAGTGAGCCCTTTAAGTTAACGATCGTGGGCTGACTTATGACTCTACTGGGTGGCAGCTTCCAAGCTAAGACTGAATTCTCCACCTTGTCCACCTCTCCTCCACCCAAGGACAGCCTGTTTCCAGCCTCATGCTTCTTTCCACTGCTCTAATTCCTGTTTCCATAACAGGGTTTTTTTCTCCCCTCTTGGTTCCAGCTCCCAGGCCATATTTTCATGATACATAATTCCCCTCGGGTTCATAGGTTGGAATGTGACCTCTGGATTCAGAGGGCTCTGGTTCCTGGCAAGTACAAGAAGGCTTCTTGTGAGAGCAGCTTAGAATTCACGGTGCTCTGGCCAGCCGTTCCCAGAATTCCTGCTGATCTGCACGTTAACTCCATGCATTCTCATTTTCTGAAGTGAGAAACTGCCTGACCACAGCCTACTTTTATAGGCAAGTGGAAAAGAGCACAAGAGGAAAGGATTTAGGTTTTAGAGTCTGATGGGATCCCAATTCTGTTTTAACCACCAATCAGCTGTGCGCCACTGGGAACATGATTGCTATTTCCTCATCTGTGTGGCATTGGGAACATAGTCTTCATTTCCTCATCCATAAACTGGGATTAATCACAGCCTCTTAAGAGGCTGCCCTGGAGAGGCAGTAGAATGATGGTCATATGATATTGGGCTGGCTTACTTTTCTTCAGTAGCATATGCTTTTTTTCTGGTAGCATGTGGATCATCCCACCCTTGTGGTGGTTTTTAGTCACTTTTCAGGCTTTAGTTTATATACTGGTTTGTCAAAGAAACCTTCCTGCCCCCACTCACCAAACTAAATCAAATACCATTTATTCTATTCCTAGAGTAATCTGCATATATTGTATTTTATTCATATTTTCTTAATTTTCACCTAATACCCCTTTTCTATCCTAGGATCCCATCTGCGAAACTGTGTTACATTTGGTCATCATGTTTCCTTAAGTTCCTCTGGACTCTGACAGTTTTTCAGAATTTCCTCATTGTTCAGGATCTTGATAGTTTTGAGGAGAAAACTGGTTAGATATTTCATAAACTATTCTTAACCTGAGTGTGCCTGATGTTTGAACCATGGCTAGACTGCCTTATGGGATTGGGGGAGGAATTCTCATCACATCTTCTCAAGGGCACATGCTATCAATATGACTTAAAATTCTTTTTTTTTTTTTTTTGCTGTACTGGTCTTTGTTGTGTGGGGGAGCTCTTCACTGTAGTGCATGGGCTTTTCTCTAGTTGAAGCATGCAGGCTCCCCAGCTGTGGTACACGGGCTTAGCTGCCTGCCTCCCTTTCCACCTTTCTCCCCCCTCCCCCCCCCACTCAGCCCCCAGCATGTGGGATCATAGTCTCCAGACCAAGGATTGAACTTGTGTCCCTTGCATTGAAAAGCAGATTCTTAACCAGTGAACCACCAGGGAAGTCCCTGACTCTTCACTCTCAAGGTTGATCACCTGATCAACCTTGGCTACAACCTGGCTACAACCCTGATCACCTGGTTCAGGTTTCTTTATCAGTTTTCTCTGTTGTAAAGTTTTTCATACTTTACTCTTTGGAAGGATGTCACTACATGCAGCTCACATCTGAGGATTGAGGAGCTATGCCCCACCTCCTCAAGGGGTGCTAGTCTATAGGGTCTGGCAACATGAAGGTCGTGAGGGTCTTTGACAAGATCTATGAAAATGAAGGGCTTCCCTGGTGGCCCAGATGGTAAAGGATCCACCTGAAATGTGGCAGACCTGGGTATGATCCCTGGGTTGGGAAGGTCCCCTGGAGAAGGGAATGGCTACCCACTCCAATATTCTGGCCTGGAGAATTCCATGGACAGAGGAGCCTAGAGGGGTACAGTCCATGGGGTCATAGAGTCAGACACGACTGAGTCACTTTCACTTTTTCAATGGAATGAAAGACAGAACAAAATGTGCTGAAAGTGAACTTGAAGATGAACTATAGATGACTAAATTTAGACCATAAATTCCATTATGGTGCAAACCATTAGGTTTTGGTGTTTATTTTTAGTGCCTGCAAATACTTTACATTTAAGTATCTCCACATCCTCACAAGTATTTCCAGTCCTTACTGGGTAAGCTATTTACAATAAGGATATAAGTTGAAAGCGTCTCTGAAAAGAAATTAGGACTATTAGAACCTATGAAAAGCACCTATTTTAGTTATGCTACTTTTCTTTTTTTTGTAATCGTCATCCAGGTAGGAAAATATTGGCAGTCCCCTATTTTCTTCATCTTCTTCATAATCATCAGTGCTCCATTTAAGGCAACCTAGAAAACCATGGGTGTTACTATTCTACTACACTGGAGTGCTCCAGTTTAAGAAGGGATGGGCTGTTTAAAACAATAAATTGAGAGCAATAGTCTTGAATTAAAATGCCAAATCATATCAGCAAAACCAAGAAGTAAAAATGAAGGAGGAATTTATATGCTAAATTCCTCATCTAAAGTGGGAGGAGACAAGTGATCATATTTCACTTTTGACTTTAATATTTAAGAAAATATAAAATAAAATATACTTTGGGGTTGACTTTCAGGGTATTGTTGCCAAATGTTTCTTGGGCTAAGGAAGGTAAGAGAAAGTAGAGCTTTGAGACCAAGGGGAAAAAACAAGCCAGGCTGAAGTTATGACATCTCCAATTTCACTGCAGAGCTGGAGCCCTAGACCTCCAATATAAGACATGGTTTTGGCTGGCCTTGTTACTTCAGTCACTCAGACTCTTTGCGACCCCACTGACTGCAGCACACCAGGTTACCCCATCCTTCACTATCTCCTGGAGCTTGCTCAATTAAGTTGATGATGCCATCCGACAATCTCATCCTCTGTTGCCCCTCTCTCCTCCTGCCATCAATCTTTCCAAGCATCCAGGTCTTTTTTCAAGCTTTCCTGGCTGGCCTAGGGACAATTATTTCAAGGCCACTAACTAAATGGAGAATAAGTCCAAAAAAAAAAAAAAAAGAGTGAGAGAAATATCCATCCATTCAAAATAACCCTAAAAATATAAAATTCCAAAAAAATTCCACAAAAGATATGACAAAGTCAACAAAATCAATAATCAGAATATGAATTCACTACAGGTAGATATAAATAACAGGAAAATCTGAAATAGATTTCAAAATAAGTATGTTTAGTATCTTCAGGGAGAGAAATGAAGGTATAATATCTTCAAATAAGAACAAAATTATGAAATGGAAAAAGAACAAGTAGGTTTTTAAAAGTAAAATCACTAAGTTGAAAAACACAGTTGTCAATAAATTAACAGGATAATCTCTTTATCAGTTCAGTTCAGTTCAGTTCAGTTGCTCAGTCGTGTCTGACTCTTTGCGACACCATGAATCACAGCACGCCAGCCCCTCCTGTCCATCACCAACTCCCAGAGTTCACTCAAACTCATGTCCATCAAGTCAGTGATGCCATCCAGCCATCTCACCCTCTGTCGTCCCCTTCTCCTCCTGCCCCCAATCCCACCCAGCATCAGAGTCTTTTCCAGTGAGTCAACTTTTCGCATCAGGTGGCCAAAGTATAGGCGTTTCAGCTTTAGCATCAGTCCTTCCAATGAACACCCAGGACTGATCTCCTTTAGGATGGACTGGTTGGATCTCCTTGCAGTCCAAGGGACTCTCAAGAGTCTTCCCCAACACCACAGTTCAAAAGCACCCCTGTATGTGAGACAGCAAAAGAGACACAGATATAAAGAACAGACTTTTGGACTCTGTGAGAGAGGGAGAGGGTGGGATGATTTGGGAGAATGGCACTGAAACATATATACTATCATGTAAGAAACGAATTGCTAGTCTAGGTTTATATACAGGATACAGGATGCTTGGGGCTGGTGCACTGGGATGACCCAGAGAGATGATATGGGGAGGGTGGTGGGAGGGGGGTTCAGGGTTGGGAACTCATGTACACCTGTGGTGGATTCATGTCAATGTATGGCAAAACCATAACTCAAAAATATTTTGCCTGTCTCAAGGTCAAAGTTTTTTTTCTAGAAGTTTTATAAGTTTCATTTTTATGTTTAGGTTCTATGAACTACCTTGAATTAATTTTTGTGTACTGTGTGAAGACTGTCTCTTATACACATCTGTAAAAAAAATAAATAAATAAAAGAAAGAAAAAAAAAAAAGCATCAATTCATCGGTGCTAAGCTTTCTTCACAGTCCAAGTCTCACATCCATACATGACCACTGGAAAAACCATAACCTTGACTAGATGAACCTTTGTTGGTAAAATAATGTCTCTGCTTTGAATATGCTGTCTAGGTTGGTCTTAACTTTCCTTCCAAGGAGCAAGCGTCTTTTAATTTCATGGCTACAATCACCATCTGCAGTGATTTTGGAGCCCCCCAAAATAAAGTCTGACACTGTTTCCACTGTTTCCCCATCTATTTCCCATGAACTGATGGGACCAGATGCCATGATCTTCGTTTTCTGAATGTTGAGCTTTAAGCCAACTTTTTCACTCTCCTCTTTTACTTTCATCAAGAAGCTTTTTAGTTCCTCTTCACTTTCTGCCATAAGGGTAGTGTCATCTGCATATCTGAGGTTATTGATATTTCTCCCGGCAATCTTGATTCCAGCTTGTGCTTCCTCCTGCCCAGTGTTTCTCATGATGTACTCTACATATAAGTTAAATAAGCAGGGTGACAATATACAGCCTTGACGTACTCCTTTTCCTATTTGGAACCATAATTAAATGAAGAACTTATAAACTGAAATAAAGCACAAAAATATTTTCTCTAAATACACATAAAGAAATAGAGGAATTTTAGAATGAACTGTTGAAAGATAATATGTTGAGAATTCTCAACTTCCATCAAACAGTTCTGTAAGGAGAATCAGAGATACAGATGGAGAAGCAACATTAACAAAAAAAACTCAATTGTTGATAGTTTTCCAGCAATGAAGAGAGACATGAGTCCCTGGATTATAAGTATGTACCAATATTGAGCAAAGGGTTTCCCTGGTGACTCAGCTGGCAAAGAATCTGCCTGCAATGTGGGAAACCTGGGTTGGATCTCTGGGTTGGGAACATCCCCTGGAGAAGGGAAAAGGATACACACTCCAGTATTCTGGCCTGGAGAATTCCATGGACTCTATAGTCCATGGGGGTCACAAAAAGTTGGACACAACTGAGTGACTTTCACTTCAATACTGAGCAAAACAAAGAAAATAAAACCAGTGAAACTGGAGCATCCAAAAATAAAATTTCTAAGAATATAAATGTCAAAAGTGAACCTTTACAACTCCAGAAAAAAAAATGTGGATGAATGTCTTTCTGGCCTTGTGGCAGGGTAGGATTTCTTAAATAATACACTGAAAGCACCAGCTTGAAAAAGAAAAGGTTGATAGATTCAACTACATTAAGACTGTTAAAACTTCTGCTCAGAAAAAGACACTTCAAAAAAACACTTATACAACCAACAAAATATTCCAGACAATAATATATTTTTAAGTTTGTACACATCAATAAGAAACAAATAAACAA
The DNA here is from genome assembly GCA_006410635.1 of Cephalophus harveyi. Taxonomy (NCBI): domain Eukaryota; kingdom Metazoa; phylum Chordata; class Mammalia; order Artiodactyla; family Bovidae; genus Cephalophus; species Cephalophus harveyi. The sequence goes on from SJYT01026049.1 coordinate 42,105, forward strand.
CTCAATAAGGGGAAAATGGTTTTCTGAATTTCATCAAAGAGGAAATCATATGACTAATAAAAAAGAGAGATGTTCAACCCTTGTTGTAACCAGGGAAATGCAAACTAAGACAAACTGAGATGCTATTTTTCACTAAGCTGATTTGTAAAAACTAAAGAAATCTGATTACATTGAGTTTTTGGCAAAACTATGTATCAATGGTACCCCTATGTGCAATTTTGAAGAGTCTGTGCAGTTTTGAAGAGTCTGTGCAGTTTTGAAGAGTGTAAAAAAGTAAAGTGAAAAATGTTAGTTGCTCAGTTGTGTCTGACTCTTTGAAACCCCATGGACTGCCAGGCTCCTCTGTCCACAGGATTCTCCAGGCAAGAATATTGGAGTGGGTAGCCATTCTTTGCTCCAGGAGATTTTTCCAACCCGGGGATCGAACCCGGGTCTCCTGCATTGCAGGCAGATTCTTTACCATCTAAGCCACTAGAGAAGCCTGAATTCCAAAGCTAGAATTTCTCAAACTATAACAAGAAAGATGCTAAAGCTTTGGCTATAGGGCTGTTTATCACAGAGTCATCTGTAACTATGAAATATTCAAAACAAGATAAATGTCCAACAATAACATATTGTCTCCTGATACATGGATATGAAAGAAGATGTACAACCATCAAAACTTATATTCTATTAAGAAAAAGAAAAACTTATGCTCTGTTAAGAATACTTAATCACACAGAAAATATTCAGAATATATTAAGAGAAAGAAACCAAATTAAAGATGGTATTGTCCCATGTACTGTATGCTCAGTCCCTTAGTCATATCTGACTCTTTTGTGACCCCATGGATTGTAGCCCACCAGGCTCCTCTGTCCATGGAATTTTCCAGGAAAGAATACTGAAGTAGGTTGCCATTTCCTCCTCCAGGGGATCTTTTGACCCAGGGATAAAACCTGCGTCTCCTGTATGGGCAGGCAGGTTCTTTACCACTGAGCCACCAGGGAAGCCCATTGTCCCACAGGTAGGAAAAAGAGCCCATAAGAATATATGCCAATATATTAACAGATTTGTACCATGAAAGGAAGTTATAGGTGATTTTAGTTTTGCCTTCGTGCTTTCTGCACTTCACAAATTTTCTGGAATGAACACATATTTATTTTGTAATCAGAAATATGTAATAAATGTTAGCTCTATAGATTACACTGGAGCAGTGGAAATATAAATGTATTTTTCTTTTACATATGCTTCCATCCATGTATTCACATTTAAATATATTCAGGGAAATGTATTATCAGGAGGCATTAATAATTTATATATAGTGAGCCTGGAGAAGTACTATAAGCACTTCACTTGGCTTCTGTTTTTACTGTCTACTCTACAAATTGGCAGAGAAGTTCTACATGGGACCAACAGCCACAAACTTCAAGATATGGATCAATTAGCCCAAACTTTCATGGTCCTTTAGACTAGCTGATTTCTTGGCCTGATTTCTTTTCTCTTGAACACATGCTTCATTCAGTGTTGGCACACTCAGATAGTTATTAGGAGTTGCTGAAATGTATACAAATTGTGGAAAATTCTTAAAGAGATGGGAATACTAGACATCTGACGTGCCTCTTGAGAAATCAGTATGCAGGTCAGGAAGCAATAGTTAGAACTGAACATGGAACAACAGACTGGTTCCAAATAGGAAAAGGAGTACGTCAAGGCCGTATATTGTCACCCTGCTTATTTAACTTGTATGCAGAGTACATCATGAGAAATGCTGGGCTGGAAGAAGCACAAGCTGGAATCAAGATTGCCGGGAGAAATATCAATAACCTCAGATATGCAGACAACACCACCATTATGGCAGAAAGTGAAGAGGAACTAAAGAGCCTCTTGATGAAAGCGAAAGAGGAGAGTGAAAAAGTTGGCTTAAAGCTCAACATTCAGAAAACGAAGATCATGGCATCTGGTCCCATCACTTCACGGGAAATAGATGGGGAAACAGTGTCAGACTTTATTTTGGGGGGCTCCAAAATCACTGCAGATGGTGATTGCAGCCATGAAATTAAAAGATGCTTGCTCCTTGGAAGAAAAGTTATGACCAACCTGGATAGCATATTCAAAAGCAGAGACATTACTTTACCAACAAAGGTCCATCTAGTCAAAGCTATGGTTTTACCAGTGCTCATGTATGGATGTGAGAGTTGGACTATAAAGAAAGCTGAGCACTGAAGGATTGATGCTTTTGAACTGTGGTGTTGGAGAAGACTCTTGAGAGTCCCTTGGACTGCAAGGAGATCCAACCAGTCCATCCTAAAGGAAGTCAGTCCTGAATATTCATTGGAAGGACTGATGCTGAAGCTGAGATTCCAATACTTTGGCCACCTGATGCAAAGAACTGACTCATTTGAAAAGACCCTGATGCTGGGAAAGATTGAAAGTGGGAGGAAACAGGGATGACAAAGGATGAGATGGCTGGATGACATCACCAACTCAATGGACATGAGTTTGAGTAAACTCTGGAAGTTGGTGATGGACTGGGAGCCCTGGTGTGCTGTAGTCCATGGGGTCGCAAATGGTTGGTCATGACTGAGTGACTGAACTGACTGATAAATATAAAAGTAATGGAGGAAAAGTCATTCTCAACTACTTCATCTATTCATTCCTTCTGCTGCTGCTGCTGCTGCTAAGTCGCTTCAGTCGTGTCCGACTCTGTGCGACCCCAGAGATGGCAGCCCACCAGGCTCCCCTGTCCCTGGGATTCTGCAGGCAAGAACACTGGAGTGGGTTGCCATTTCCTTCTCCAATGCATGAAAGTGAAGTTGCTCGATAGTGTCTGACTCTTAGTGACCTCATGGACTGCAGCCCACCAGGCTCTTCTGTCCATGGGATTTGCCAGGCTAGAGTACTGGAGTGGGTTGCCATTGCCTTCTCCGATCCATTCCTTCTAGTCTTCAGTTATTCATTCATCCCTATTTTATTGTTCATTTTATAATAATTTATTCAGCATTTATTATATGTCATATGATGGGCTTGGAACATGGAAGCATTGAAAATAAGTGAAACGCAATTTCTAGTCTCTTAAAGCTTTAACTCTTCTAGGTGTCATAAAACATATGAGTGACTAGCTACACCACAAGTAAGAAGGCAAGTTATATAATCAGTATGTATAACACGATTGATACATACTCAGAGGTACAAGTCTTTCTGCCTGGGTAATTGTGGAAATAATTCTAATTGTATAAAATGCTATTTGAGTTGAGTCTTAAAGCATGGATGGGTTTTGACCAGTAGAATGGTGAAGGACATTACATTCCAGATGGAAGGAACGGCTCAGTAGGTGGGACTGTCTGGTGCATGCCCAGGAGATGAATAGCAGATGTTTGGGAAAACGGGAGGGTGTGAGATCACTTTGGAAAGCTAAGCCATGGCCAGATTGTGGAGGATCTTAAATTCCAGGATAGAGTATTTGCTACAGATTTGGTCTACAGTGACAAACTCTTGAAGGTTTTTGAACAAGGAAGTCATGTCATGATCAAACTGTGTTTCAGGAAGTTTACCCTGACATCAGCCACTGGGATTTCAAACTCAACATGCTTAAAATTGCGTTAGTAATTCTTATTTTTCTTTTCTTTCTTCCTCCTCTTTCACATTCTCTTCCTTCTCCATTCCCTAACAACCACCATCTCTGCAGTAGCTAAAATTTCAAGTTAGGGGTCACCCTTGTTCTTACCCACAAATAACATCCAATAAATCACCAAATTTCACACCCACCATATATGAGACACTATGTCTGGCACTGTGCTAAGCTCTTGGTGATACAATGGTAAAGTTTATTGCCTTCTTGTAAGATTAATTTTTATTGGAGTTTAGTTGCTTTACAATGTTGTGTTAGTTTCTTCTGTATAGCAAAATGAATCAGCCATACATATATTAATACATATATCCCCTCCCTTTGGGGGATATGTGTATTATATAGCAATCAGCAATCAGCTTTTTTTTTTTTAAAAAAAAGGGTATAGCTGCTTCACAATGGTGTGTTCATTTCTACCATACAGCAAAGTGAATCAGCTATACGTATACATAAATCCCCTCATTTCTGGAGTGCCTTCCCATTCATGTCCACAGTGCATTAAGCCTAGTTCCCATGCTACACTGTATTTTCTCATTAGTTGTCTGTTTTATACATAGTATCAATAGTGTATATGTATCAACAATCTCCCAGTTTCTCCCACCCACCCCCTTCCCTGCTTGGTATCCATACATTTGTCCTCTAAGTCTGTGTTTATACTTCTGTTTTGCAAATAAAATTATCTTTAAATGGTGAGTTTCAAGTGTAGACTTACTGATCTAAAAGTGATTGAAATGGCAAGGCTAGAGTTCTGTTAGAATGAGGGCAAGATGTGAAGATGTAGATTAAAATTTCCATGTAGAAATAATAGTTTAAGTCAGGGGATTATATATGAGATTAGCCTGGAAGTGAATACACAGAAAGAAGAAAGGATGGCCAAGAACTACATTTATGTAGTGAGCAAGAAGAAGCAAAATCACGAAGGGGTCTAGAGAAGAAGTAACTGGAAAAATAAAACGAGAAATCGGTTTGTGTACAGTCAAACTGAGAGAAGAACTTCAGGAAAAGGAAAACAAGACACTATGTGAAATACTCCCAAAAGTTCAAGGTGAACAAGGAAATAGTAAAAGTTTATTTGATGTGCAACTGGGAGGGCACTGACTGTCATGTGCTAAGGGAGCACTTTCTCTACAGTGACAGTTGCAGAAGTCTTGTTTAAGGAGACAAAATGATGACTATGGGAAGCAGAAGAGCCACATGTTATAAAATAGATAACTAGGGGGAAGCTGCTGTATAGCACAGGGAGCCCAGCTTGGTCTTCTGTGATGACCTAGAGGAGTGGGGTGGGGATGGAAGGCTCGAGAGAGAGGATAAATGAACACATATAGCTGATTCACTCTGTTGTACAGCAGAAATGAACACAACACTGCCAAGCAATTATGCTCCAATAATAAAATAAAAAGAAGAGCTGCATTGTATGTAACGTTGGTGGTGTTCTTTCTAATATAACTTGTTAAAAAAATTATGGCTTCCCTGGTGGCTCAGACGGTAAAGTGTCTGCCTGCAATGTGGGAGACCTGGGTTCGAGTCCTCGGTCGGGAAAATCCCCTGGAGAAGGAAATGGCAATCCACTCCAGCACTCTTGCCTGGAAAATCCCATGGACGGAGGAGCCTGATAGGCTCCTGATAGGCAAAGAGTCGGACAAAACTGAGCCACTTCACTTCACTTCACTTCTTCATGAATTTGATTGGAATTCATTAAGTGCTCTCAAATTACATCTGTAATTTTTGAGAGTCCTCTCTGTATTTAGGGCCACTGTTGGGCTCCTTGGGGACAAAGCTCTCATGGTTCATCAAAGTCCTTTGTCGAGGCGAGAGGGTCTTCAAGGCATCATTTTAAATTGTACTCTTAAAAAGCAATCTTATAGCCACACCCATAGTTCGATCTTTGCCCAATTTCCTACTTTAAGACTTTTTTCCTGGGAAAGACTTGGGATAAGAAATACTTTCATTTTCTAAGTTCCATTTCCAAGTTAACTTTACTTTCCACTACTGAGCCTAATTTTCCATTAGATATCCTAATTTCTCCTTGAAAGCCAAGCAGTTCTTTCCTCAGTTCATTTATCACTCCAGGTATCTTATATACAGCTAAAAATTGGCAACAATACTTTCCACATTCTGCCTGGAAATCTCCTTGTTCATAGCCATAAGTTAATTAAATATATTTCTAACTTTTAAATTGCTATGGGTATGAAGTTTGGGCTTCCTTGGTGGCTCAGATGGTAAAGAATCTGCCTGCAGTGCAGGAGAGCTGGGTTTGATCCCTGGGCCGGGAAGATCTCCTAGAGGAGAGCATGGCAACCCACTCAACTATTCTTGCCTGGAGAATTCCATGGACAGAGGAGTCTGGTGGGCTACAGTCCATGGGGCCACAAAGAGTTGGACATGACTGAGGACCTAATACTTTCATGAAGTTTGCCAGTCTTTCCAATATTACCTAATGTGAATCTTTCTCCAGCCTCCAACAGAACTTTCCTGCGATGGCTCAGTCTTCATTATCTTCATTATCTGTTCCTTCCTACATCCTTTCTGCTTGCATCTTCCACCTGATCCCCAAGCTACTGGCTCACAGTTCAGGTTTTTGTTAACCACCTCCATGTAGCAATTTTTCTTTCATTTAGCCTTTGCTGTATTACAAAACACACCAAACAGTTCATGGCTTAAAAAGATTATTTATTCTTTCTCACAATTGCATGGTTTGTCTAAGCATCTCTTTGGTCTGGGACTATTCATGAGGCTTGATTCAGCTGGAGGGCTGACTGGGCTGGAAGATGTCCTCACTCACATGTGTGGAAGTTGGCTCTGCTACTTGCAAACATCACTTCTGCCACATTGTCTTGGCCCAAGCAAGTCACAAGACCAGGGTTTATTTCAAGGGACTGAGAAAAAGGCTCTTTCTCTGGAAGTGAGGAATGGCAAAGTCACACTGCAAAGGGGTAGATGTATTAACATGAAAGGAAAACAGCCAACCACATTTTGAAAAACAATTTTGAATTTTGCTGAAGTCCTATTTATTTTTATCCCTGGTAAATGCTTTTTGTGTTAACTCAAAAATATTTTGCCTGTCTCAAGGTCAAAGTTTTTTTTCTAGAAGTTTTATAAGTTTCATTTTTATGTTTAGGTTCTATGAACTACCTTGAATTAATTTTTGTGTACTGTGTGAAGAAGAGATCGAAGTTATATTTTTTTCATATAGTATCCAATTGATCCAACACCGTTTGTTGAAAAGACTGTCCTTCCCTCATTCAATTAACCTGTCAACTTTGTCAGAAATCAGATTGCCTGTATGTGTGTAGACCTACTTCCTGACTCTCTATTCATTTCCACTGATCTATTTATCTGTCCTCCTGCCAATACCACACTGTCTTGATTATTGTAGTTCTATAGTAGGTCTTAAAATCAGGTAGAGTAAATCTTGGAACTGTTTTTCAAAGATATTTTGGCATGGGGCTTCCCTGGTGATTCAGACAATAAAGAATCTGCTTGCAATGAGGGAGACCCAGCTTCAATCCCTGGGTCAGGAAGATCCCCAGGAGAAGGGAATGTCTACCCATTCTAGTATTCTTGCCTGGAGAACTCCATGGACAGAAGATCCTGGTGGGCTACAGTCCACGGGGCCACAAAAAGTCAGACACAACTGAGTGACTTAAGATGCTAAAGCTGAAACTCCAATACTTTGGCCACCTCATGCGAAGAGTTGACTCATTGGAAAAGACTCTGATGCTGGGAGGGATTGGGGGCAGGAGGAGAAGGGGACGATCGAGGATGAGATGGCTGGATGGCATCACAGACTCAATGGACGTGAGTCTGAGTGAACTCCAGGAGATGGTGATGAACAGGGAGGCCTGGCGTGCTGCGATTCATGGGGTCGCAAAGAGTCAGACACGACTGAGCGACTGAACTGGACTGAACTGAGTGACTTAAAAAAAACAAACTAGTAGGTCTTAAAATCAGGTAGAGTAAATCTCAGAACTTTTTTCCTTAAAGATGTTTTGACATGTTTAGATCTTTACATCTTATAAATTTCAGGTTCAGACTGTCTACTTCTACATAAAAATATTGTTAAGACTTCACTGGAAGTATGCTAAATCTGTACAATCAATTTGGAAAGGTTTGAAATTGTAACAAAACTGAATCTGAATCTTCCTATTTACAAATGAATCTTCCCATTCAGTTAGCCTTCTTTTTATTTCTCTCTGCAAATTTCTTTTTTGTTGTTCTTTTTGTTTTCAATTAGGAGATCTTGCACCCTCTTCATTAAATTTATTCCTAAGTATTTTGTGTTTTCTTCCATGCTATTGAAAATGATTTTTAAATACTTCATCTTCCAATTTTTTGTTTTTTATATATGAAAAAAACAAAACTTCATGGGAAATAGATGGGGAAACAGTGGAAACAGTGTCAGACTTTATTTTTGGAGGCTCCAAAATCACTGTAGATGGTGACTGCAGCCATGAAATTAAAAGACACTTTCTCCTTGGAAGGAAAGTTATGATCAACCTAGATAGCATATTCAAAAGCAGAGACATTACTTTGTCAATAAAGGTCCATCTAGTCAAGGCTATGGTTTTTTCAGTGGTCACGTATGGATGTGCGAGTTGGACTGTGAAGAAAGTTGAGTGCCAAAGAATTGCTACTTTTGAACTGTGGTGTTGGAGAAGACTCTCTTGAGAGTCCTTTGGACTGCAAGGAGATCCAACCAGTCCATCCTAAAGGAGATCAGTCCTGGGTGTTCTTTGGAAGGAATGATGCTAAAGCTGAAACTCCAAGAGTTGGACTGTGAAGAAAGTTGAGTGCCAAAGAATTGCTACTTTTGAACTGTGGTGTTGGAGAAGACTCTCTTGAGAGTCCTTTGGACTGCAAGGAGATCCAACCAGTCCATCCTAAAGGAGATCAGTCCTGGGTGTTCTTTGGAAGGAATGATGCTAAAGCTGAAACTCCAATACTTTGGCCACCTTATGCGAAGAGTTGACTCATTGGAAAAGACTCTGATGCTGGGAGGGATTTGGGGACAGGAGGAAAAGGGGACGAGAGAGGATGAGATGGCTGGATGGCATCACCGACTTGATGGACATGAGTCTGAGTGAACTCCGGCAGTTGGTGATGGACAGGGAGGCCTGGCATGCTGTGATTCATGGGGTCACAAAGAGTCAGACATGACTGAGCAGCTGAACTGACTGACTGACTGACTGAGGTCATACATCCTGGCTTTGTTCCCAATCTGAGGAGATAAAAACCTTCAGTACAACATCAAGTATGTGTTAACTATACCAATCAATCCTAAAGGAAATCAACACTGAATCATTGGAAGGAGTGATGCCAAAGCTGAAGCTCCAATACTTTGGCCACCTGATGCGAAGAGCTGACTCATTGGAAAAGACCCTGATGCTGGGAAAGATTGAAGGCAGAAGGAGAAGTGGGTGGCAGAGGATGAGAGGGTTAGATAGCATCACCAACTCAATGGACATAAATCTGAGCAAACTCCAGGAGAAAGTGAAGGACAGGAGACTGGCGTGCTGCAGTCCATGGGGTCGCAAAGTTGGACACAACTTAGTGATTGAACAACAACAATAACAGGCTTTCCAAGATTTCATAGGTGCCCTTAGATAGCATCACCAACTCAATGGACATAAATCTGAGCAAACTCCAGGAGAAAGTGAAGGACAGGAGACTGGCGTGCTGCAGTCCATGGGGTCGCAAAGTTGGACACAACTTAGTGATTGAACAACAACAATAACAGGCTTTCCAAGATTTCATAGGTGCCCTTGATCAGATTGAGAACATTTATTTTCCTCTCTAGATTTCTGAGAGCGTTTATCATGGATGGGTGCATTTCTCCATGAATTTAAATTATTACATAGTTTTCTCCTATATTCTGCTAATGTGGTAAATTGTATTATCAACAGAATTTTTAAATGGTTGAACCCTGTTGAACCCAAGTAATATTTGTGAGGTAATTCCCACTGCTTTATAATGCATTATCACTTTCATACATTAATGGATTCAATTTGCTAACACTTTTTAAAGGATTTGTCCATCCATAGTCATGGGGCACATTGGTCTGCAATTTTCTGTCTTGTGCCTTGTTTGGATCTGATATTAAGACAATCCTGGACTCAATAAATAAGTTCTGTCTTCTATTTTTGGAAAGAACTTGACATTATATTTCTCAAGTGTTTATAGAATTTTCCAGAGAAACCATCTGTCCCTGAAGCATCTTTGTAGAACATTCTGATTCTAAACAATTTATAAATTTCACCTAAGTCATCACAATTTTTGACACATACTTGCATATAGTATCCCTTTATTTTAAAATTTGAGGGTCTGTAAATCTATCCCATTTAAAAAATTCCTGGTATTTTTCTAGGGTTTCCCTGATGGCTCAGTAGCAATGAATAAACCTGCCAATGCAGGAGACATGGGCTTGATCTCTTGATTCCACATGTCACGGGGCAACCAAGACCATGTGCCACAATTATTGAGCCTATGTTCTAGAGCCTGGGAACCACGCCACTGAAGCCCATGAGCCTGAGACCATGTGCTCCATGCAACAAGCGAAGCCACTGCAGTGAGAAGCCCACACGCGGCAGCTAGAAAGTAGCCCCCACTTGCCGCAACTGGAGAAAAGCCCACAGAGCAATGAAGACCCAGCGCAGTCAAAATGCAATCTTTCCTTTAAAATTCCTGGTACTTTTCTCTTTTTCTTCATCAGTCTAGCTAAAATCCTATCAATTTTATTAATTTATTTCTAGAAGGCAACTTTGGTATTATGCATTTACTCTATTATTTTTTCCCACTTTATTTATATGTTTTCATCTCAGTTGCTTTTTTCTACTTGTGTTGAATTTGATTTGTTCTTTTTTTTATCCAGTTACTCGTGGCAGAGGCTTAGGTCACTGGTTTTTCTCCCATTCATCTCTAATATGAGTACGTATTTAGGCTCCAGCACTTCCCTGGTGGCTCAGTGGCGAAGAACCCGCCTGTAACACAGGAAGCACAGGTCCCATCCCCGGGTTGGGAAGACACCCTGGAGAAAGAAATAGCAAGCCACTCCAGTACTTTTGCTTGGAAAATCCCCTGAACAGAGGAACCTAGTGGGCTACAGCCCATGTCATGGGGTTGAAAGAGTCAGACACAACCTAGTGACTAATCCATCAGCATTCAAGCTGTATATTTCCCTTCAGAATTATTTTAGTAGCATTCCACATATTCTGATATATTTTCATTATTATTTCATTCAAAATATTTTCTAATTTGTTTTAATTTTTTCTTTTAAAAACAGATTTTAAGAATTTATGAAATAAACTGTTTCATTTTCAAATTTTGATGAATTTTCTAGATCGCTTTTTGTCATGGATTTCTAGTTTAATTATGTCATGTTCTAGAAACTCTGCATAATTAATTCATAAAAATATAATAGAAAAAGAACCAGATTCTAGGATCCAAATCAAGATCTGAACCACTAGAAAAAGACAAAGAAGCCAGCACTTAGCTGCTGTCCAGCTCTCCCTCTGCTTTAGCTGGCCGTACACCTAGAATTCCTGGACTCAGTATCTCACCCTGTGAACTAAACAGGTAGCACTTAATTTATCCACCATCTTAATGAACAGTATATGGGGATGGAGCTGGAACAGAGATTGAGAGAGAGAGAGAATAATATTTATTGAACAACCAAACCCTATTATACACTAAAAGGGCAATTCCTATTTGAAAATTGCCCCCATGGCTTAGTTATTTTGGTTTATCTTTCCTTTGTACTCCTGTAGCCTGGCAAAAAGAGTAGAAGAAATGAACGCAATTACAGGTGCTTTATAAATACTGGAGCATAACAAAGGCAGCTGGTGGGAGGTGGGAGTGGGTAAAGACATGTTTTCAAGACATCAGTTATTTATACAGTTTTTGAAATTTAAGATTTGGCCTTTTCCAGGTTCATCAGTCAGCCTAATTAGGAGCAAAGAGATTTTGAGTTTCCAAATTCTCCTTGAGGGCCCTTCCCAGAGCCCTTGGTGGGCATTCTTTGTCTACTGAGCTTTCCTACTGAGCTTTCCTGCTGAGCTTTCCAAGCACTCCTTGCTTGATGGAATTCGAAGTGGTAACATAAAACCCAGGGAAAGGAACCAGTTTTTAATACCCAAACCACCAAGTCTGAATCTGGGTTTGTAGGCCTCCAAGGCGTCATAAAGTGAGAGGATAACGTCAGCTTAGGACTTACCTCAAACCACGAGACATTTAAATTCTGATTTATGATGTAGGCTGGATCAGCACAAGCTATCAAGAAGTCTCATGTTCCATCCCTGTTTTTATAAATGTAAAGTTAAAGTCAAGGGACTGAACCTGCCTGGTTAATGGAATAGATTGTGGAGCTGGCAGAGGTAGTTGGAGGTCAAAGGAACAGACCAGCACAACTTATGTTTCCTTCTCAGTGTAAGTCCTGTCTCTTATACACATCTAGATGTGTATAAGAGACAGCCTTTCAAACATAGTATAAAAGTTAACTTGATATTATATAAACAAAACTTTAAAATACCACATATAGTATAAAGTAGATGAAGAGATGAATGAAAAAATGAGCAGATGGATAGACACTTAACATTAGCATGTGTGTGTGTGTTAGTCGCTTAGTCGTGTTCGATTCTTTGCCACCCCACAGACTGTGGCCCACCAGGCTTCTCTGTCTATGGGATTCTCCAGGCAAGAATGCTGGAGTGGATTGCGATTCCCTTCTCCAGAGGAACTTCCCAACCCAGTGATCAAACGCTGGTCTCCTGCATCGCAGGCAGGTTCTTTACCATTTGAGCTACAGGAAGTCCTAAAAGGATTGGCAGCGATGGGATTCAAACCCATGACCCCAAAGAGACTGGAGCCTTAATCCAGCACCTTAGACCTCTCAGCCACACCACCACTAGCATGGTCATCTCTTAAAGACTGATTCCTTTAGAAACAAACATTTAACATGAATAACATTAAATATATGAGCTCTTAATTAATTTACTTCAACACATTCCATGACTAACAGAAAAAAAAAATGGCTGAACTAATAAGACTATGATATAGTGTATTAATCAATGATACAGTGTATCATTTTCTTGTTGTTCATTGTTCAGTCACTCAATCATGCCTGACTCTCTATGACCCCATGGACTGCAGCAGGCCAGGCTTCCCTGTCCTTCACCATTTCCAGGAGCTTGTTCAAACTCATGTCCATTGAGTTTTTGGTGATGCCATTCAACTATCTTATCCTCTATAGTCCCTTTCTCCTCCTGCTTTCTATCTTTCCCAGCATCAGGGTCTTAAGCAAAGAGTCAGCTCTTTGCATCAGGTGGCCAAACTGCTGGAGCTTCAGCTTCCACATCAGTCCTTCCAGTGAATATTCAGGGTTGATTATCTTTAGGATTGACAGTTTTGATCTCCTTGCAGTCCAAGGGATTCTCAAGAGTCTTCTCCAACACCACAGTTCGAAAGCACCAATTCTTTGGTGTTCAGCCCTCTTTATGGGCTCATATCCATACATGACTACTGAACAAACCATAGCTTTGACTAGACAGAGCTCTGTCATTAAAGTAATGTCTTTGCCTTTTAATATGCTAAGTTTGCCATAGCTTTTCTTCCAAAGAGCAAGCTTCTTTTAATTTCATGGATGCAGTCACCGTCTGCAGAGATTTTGGAGCCAAAGAAAATAAAACCTTTCACTGTTTCCATTGTTTCCCCATCTATACATCATGAAGTGATGGGACAGGATGCCATGATCTTAATTTTCTGAATGCTGAGTTTTAAGCCAGCTTTTTCACTCTCGTCTTTTACCTTTATCAAGAAGCTCTTTAGTTCCTCTTCACTTTCTGCAATAAGGGTGGTGTCATCTGCATATCTATGGTTATTGATTTTTCTCCCAGAAATCTTGATTCTAGCTTGTGATTTATTCAGCCCAGCATTCTGCCTGATGTATTCTGCATATAAGTTAAATAAGCAGGGTGACAATATACAATCTCAATACATTCTTGTCCCAATTTTGAACCAGTCTATTGCTCCATGTTCAGTTCTAACTGTTGCTTCCTGACCTGCATACAGATTTCTCAGGAGGCAGGAAAGGTGGTCTGGTATTTCCATCTCTTTCAGAATTTTCCACAGTTTGTTGTGATCCACACAGTTGCTTTAGCATAGTCAATGAAGCAGAAGTAGAAGTAGATGTTCTTCTGGAATCCTCTTGCTTTTTCTATGATCCAATGGATGTTGGCAATTTGATCTCTGGTTTCTCTGCCTTTGCTAAGTCTAGCTTGTATATCTGGAAGTTCTCTGTTCACATACTGTTGAAGTCCAGCTTGGAGGATTTTGAGCATGATCTTAGCAGCATGTGAAATGATGCAATTGTGTAGTAGTTTGAACATTCTTTGGCATTGCCCTTCTTTGGGTTGGAGTAAAAACTGACCTTTCTCAGTCCTGTAGCCATTGCTGGGTTTTCCAAATTTGTGGGCATATTGAGTACACCACTTTAACAGCATCATCTTTCAGGATTGATGAAATTCCACAATGATATAATGCATTAATTATATACTATAATTCCAGCTCAGCTGGAATTCCACAATGATATAGTGTATTAATCATTTCAATAAACTTTTTAATAGCTTTATTGAGATATAGTTTATCTACCATATTGTTCTCACATTTAACGTATAAAATTTAATGGGTTTTAGTATATTCATATGGAGAAGGTAATGGCACCCCACTCCAGTACTCTTGCCTGGAAAATTCCATGGATGGAGGAGCTTATTAGGCTGCAGTTCATGGGGTCGCTAAGAGTCAGACATGACTGAGCGACTTCACTTTCACTTTTCACTTTCATGCATTGGAGAAGGAAATGGCAACCCACTCCAGTGTTCTTGCCTGCAGAATCCCAGGGACAGGGGAGCCTGGTGGGCTGCCATCTATGGAGTCACACAGAGTCGGACACGACTGAAGCAACTTAGCAGCAGTAGCAGTATATTCACATAGTTGTGCTAGGATTGTGTCTTTTTTTCTTTATAAAATTACCCTCTCTTTTCTCTGATAATACTCCTGTCTTTAAGTCTATTTTATTTGATATTCATATAGCGAAACCAACTTTCTTATCCTTAGTATTTTCGTGGTGTATCTTTTATCAACCTTTACTTTTAGCCTCTGTGTCTTTAAAGTGTCTCTTATGAAAACAATACAGTTGGGCCTTATTTCTTTAACCAGTCTGAAAATATTTTATTTAATGCATTTATCAATATGGCTAGGCTTAATTCTATAATTATTCTAATTGGTTTTATTTGTCATTTCTGTTCTTTGTGCTTTTTCTCATCCTTTCCTATCTTCTTCTGGGCTAACCGTTTTTTGTATTCTATTCCATCACTTCTACTGGCTTTTCAGCTATCCTTCTTTGTATTTTTTATAACTGTTGTTTTGGAGATTACATTACTCATCCTTAATTTGTCACAGTCCATTTTAAATTAATGACATTCTATTTCCCTTATAATACAAGAATTTTACACCAGTCCTTTTCTGGCAGCTTGCCTCCCCACCCAGTCTACCTCCATCCCCAGCAAGTGAACCCAAATGCAGAACATCTTTCCTCCGTGATCACCTTGGAGAAGCTCACCCCTCTAGAATTTAGTTCTTTTAGATTTCCTTGTGTCCATAACTCTTTAATGATATTAAATAAGACTATACTTTTGTATTATCTTGTGATTTCCTGTTGTTTTAGCAAGTCTTTCAGTGTGTACCAACATGCTAACCAGAAACAGAACTCTGCATATTATGTTTAATATTGTTATTTGTAGCTGTGCAGTTTATGCTTTTATGGCTGTTTTTTTTTTTTTTTTTCAAATTGGTAAAGTCCTGCAGAAACAAATTCTGTGAAAAGAATAAAATGTCAATCTAGGTAATATCATGCCTAATATACATTTTTTTCAATATTCCTTTCTGAAGCACAGTGGAAATTTTTTTTTTTTTTTCTTTCAAGGAATTTCAGTTGCTTAGAAATAACAATAAAAAACTAGTTCTTGAGGCAGTGCCCCCAAAGAAGTAACTCCTAAAAAGTGCTGAGCAAAGCAGCACCAGGGAAGGGAGCTCTGGGCTTCTCAGGGAAAAGTACACCAAGGAACCAAGTCAATAGGTATGTGTAAGTACTGTTGTATTTGCTTTGCAAAAAGCTTTAGGGCACAGCCAACTTTTACAAAAAGAACACAACTCTGAAGGAAGCAGTGAGAATTGATGGGCATGAGGGAATTCCCTGGTAGTCCAATGGTTAAGAATCTGCCTTCCAATACAGGGGAAACAGGTTCTATGCCTGGCTGGGGAACTAAGTTCCCACGTAGTTCAGAGCAACTAAGCCCATGCCCCACAACTAGCGAGTCTGTATGCTGTAAAGTAAGATATCCCAGGAGGCAAGCAAGACGCAGTGCAGCCAAAGAAATAAGTAATTCTTAAAAAAAGAGCTGATAGGTGTGAAATGACCCTGGAGGTAATGAATTGAGAGGTGAGAGTATTTTCCTATTCTAATTTAAAGGTGGGTAGTGTCCAGTGTTCTTGCCTGGAGCATCCCAGGGAGGGGGGAGCCTGGTGGGCCCCCGTCTATAGGGTCGCACAGAGTCGGACACGACTGAAGCGACTTAGCAGCAGCAGCAGCAGTGTCCCGTCTCAGGCAAAAACCTGAGAGTGCTCCTGCAGGCTGTCCTACCTCAGTGATTACCAAAGTAAATTAACAGGATGAATACAGGTGGGAAAGCAGAGCTGAGTAGGTAAAAGGAGTGAGGGCTGAGATCAGAAAGAGTTAATCAGTGTACGACGCCAAGTTCAAACTGGAGCAACTAGAACCAGATTCTAGGATCCAAATCAAGATCTGAACCACTAGAAAAAGACAAAGAAGCCAGCACTTAGCTGCTGTCCAGCTCTCCCTCTGCTTTAGCTGGCCGTACACCTAGAATTCCTGGACTCAGTATCTCACCCTGTGAACTAAACAGGTAGCACTTAATTTATCCACCATCTTAATGAACAGTATATGGGGATGGAGCTGGAACAGAGATTGAGAGAGAGAGAGAATAATATTTATTGAACAACCAAACCCTATTATACACTAAAAGGGCAATTCCTATTTGAAAATTGCCCCCATGGCTTAGTTATTTTGGTTTATCTTTCCTTTGTACTCCTGTAGCCTGGCAAAAAGAGTAGAAGAAATGAACGCAATTACAGGTGCTTTATAAATACTGGAGCATAACAAAGGCAGCTGGTGGGAGGTGGGAGTGGGTAAAGACATGTTTTCAAGACATCAGTTATTTATACAGTTTTTGAAATTTAAGATTTGGCCTTTTCCAGGTTCATCAGTCAGCCTAATTAGGAGCAAAGAGATTTTGAGTTTCCAAATTCTCCTTGAGGGCCCTTCCCAGAGCCCTTGGTGGGCATTCTTTGTCTACTGAGCTTTCCTACTGAGCTTTCCTGCTGAGCTTTCCAAGCACTCCTTGCTTGATGGAATTCGAAGTGGTAACATAAAACCCAGGGAAAGGAACCAGTTTTTAATACCCAAACCACCAAGTCTGAATCTGGGTTTGTAGGCCTCCAAGGCGTCATAAAGTGAGAGGATAACGTCAGCTTAGGACTTACCTCAAACCACGAGACATTTAAATTCTGATTTATGATGTAGGCTGGATCAGCACAAGCTATCAAGAAGTCTCATGTTCCATCCCTGTTTTTATAAATGTAAAGTTAAAGTCAAGGGACTGAACCTGCCTGGTTAATGGAATAGATTGTGGAGCTGGCAGAGGTAGTTGGAGGTCAAAGGAACAGACCAGCACAACTTATGTTTCCTTCTCAGTGTAAGTCGCTCAGTCATGTCTGACTCTTTGCGACCCCATGGACTATACAGTCCATGGAATTCTCCAGGCTAGAATACTGGAGTGGGTAGCCTTTCCCTTCTCCAGGGGATCTTTCCAACCCAGGGATCGAACCCAGGTCTCCCACATTGCAGGCGGATTCTTTACCAGCTGAGCCACATTTGCCCACAATTGCAAAATGATCACACTTCCCAGGTGGCGCAGTGGTAAAGAATTCGCTTGCCAATACAGGAGATGCAGGTTTGACCCCTGAGTCAGGAAGATCTTCTGGAGGAAGAAATGGCTACCCACTCCAGTATTCCTGCCTGAGAGATCCCATGGACAGAAGAGCCTGATGGGCTGCAGTCCATAGGGTCACAAAGAGTAGGACACAACTCAGTAGGCACACACATACACATAAAATGACCACAATCAGATTCCTCTTACTCTCTTAGAGTCCCTACCTTCAGCCCCAGTCAGGAGGAGACTCCACTTTGGACCTTGCACTCAGAGGGCCATGTTCTGACCCTCCCACTAAGGAGGAGGACATAGGGTCAAGGGGACTATGCCCACCTGGAACCCATGCCTGCCCTCTAGACATTTCTCCATGGAACCCTGGAATTCCTGGCACAAATGCCCCCGAGACCACTTTCATGTGTTGCACAGTTTTCTTCCAAGACTCTCCTCCCAAATATTGACTGAAGCACAAATATGGTTGCCAAGTTCCCAAACACTGAGCAAAAGATGCCTGTAGTAAGAATATGTGACTGGAGCTTGGTCATGGGTTGTGTCTATGTAACAATATGTGTGCCAGTTGAATGTCTCAAAGATGAGATAGATCTGGTTAAAGGTAAGAAGATGACAGGGGGCTTCCCAGGTGGCTCAGTGGTAAAGAATTCACCTGCAATTCAGGAGACCTGTGTTCAGTCCCTGGGTCAGGAAGATCTGCTGGAGGAGGGCACGGCAACCCACTCCAGTATTCTTGCCTGGGAACTCCCAAGGTCAGAGGAGCCTGGTGGACTACAGTTCATGGGGTCACAGAGAGTTGGACATGACGGAATGACTGAGCACATACGCACGCAGGAAAATGAGAGACAAGCTGAAGACTGGTTCCTTCTGGCTGCTAAGGAATCCCAGAATTTAAATACAATCTAGCCTTCCAGGCCCTGATAAAAACGTACTCGTTAAAGTATGAAGCTAGAGCATATTTTATTCAACATTTTTAAAGGCTGAGTTATAAATTTTAAATACTTAGACATACGTATGTGGGCCACCATTTATATTCTTGTCTTGGGCCCCACAAATACTAAAGGAGAGCCTATTTCCACAACTTTTCCTTTTCCTGGGGGTCGTAAACATACTGGCTATAACTAACAATGGGTGTTTAAAGGTCCTTAGAAACCTCAAGAATATCAAACTATTTTTATTTCTCTCCCTTCAAGTCATTGTGGAGAGCAGTCTAGAATTTGTTCAGGTTAATAGCAAAGTCACTCATTACAAAGAGTTACAAAATGTATGGCAAACTGTAAAATCTCCAAAGTACAGGTGTATTTTCAGAAAACTAGTACAATTCTAGCCACTATTAAATTTTCAAATCCATATAACATACTATGCTTCTATGTCCATACTGCCAGATGATCACAAGTATTTTTTTTTTATTTTATGTATCTATTTGGCTGCACAAGGTCTCAGCTGCAGCATGGGATCTTCGATCTTCACTGCAGCATTGCAAGAACTTTAGTTGCAGCATGTGAACTCAGTTTGAAGCATATGGGATCTAGTTCCCTGAACAGAGACCAAACTCAGGCTCCCTGCATTGGGTGTGCACAGTCTTAGCAAGTGGATCACCAGGAAACTCCCAATCATGAGTAATTTTTTTAATTTATAAAATAAAAATCAGTTGATCTTCCATATTGGGGCATTATATGTTTATGCTATGCATGTTCATAACTATCAGTTCAGTTGCTCAGTCATGTCTGACTCTTTGCAACCCCGTGGACTGCAGCATGCCAGGCTTCCCTGTCCATCACCAACTCCTGGAGTCTACTCACACCCATGTCCATTGATATGGTGATGTCATCCAACCATCTCACCCTCTGTCGTCCCCTTCTCCTCCTGCCCTCAGTCTTTCCCAGCATCAGGGTCCTTTCCAATGAGTCAGCTCTTCGCATCAGGTGGTCAAAGTATTGGAGTTTCAGTTTCACATCAGTCCTTCCAATGAATATTTAGGACTGATCTCCTTTAGGATGGACTGGTTGGATCTCCTTGCAGTCCAAGGGACTCTTAAGAGTCTTCTCCAACACCACAGTTCAAAAACATCAATTCTTCAGTGCTCAGTTTTCTTTACAGTCCAGCTCTCACATCCATACATGACTAATGGAGAGACCATAGCTTTGACTAGAAGGATCTTTGTTGGCAAAGTATGTCTCTGCTTTTTAATATGCTATCTAGGTTGGTCATAACTTCCCTTCCAAGGAGTAAGAGTCTATTAATATCATGGCTGCAGTCACCATCTGCAGTGATTTTGGAGCCCCCCGAAATAAAGTCAGCCACTGTTTCCACTGTTTACCCATCTATTTGCCATGAAGTGATGGTCAAGGCTATGGTTTTTCCTGTGGTCATGTATGGATGTGAGAGTTGGACTGTGAAGAAGGCTGAGCACCGAAGAATTGATGCTTTTGAACTGTGGTGTTGGAGAAGACTCTTGAGAGTCCCTTGGACTGCAA
>SJYT01026049.1:76219-198589 GCA_006410635.1 Cephalophus harveyi
TTTTCTGAATGTTGAGCTTTAAGCCAACTTTTTCACTCTCCTCTTTCACTTTCATCAAGAGGCTTTTTAGCTCCTCTTCACTTTCTGCCATAAGGGTGGTGTCATCTGCATATCTGAGGTGATTGATATTTCTCCCGGCAATCTTGAATCCAGCTTGTGTTTCTTCCAGTCCAGCGTTTCGCATGATGTACTCTGCATATGTCAAATAAGCAGGTGCATGTGTAAATTATGAGCTTTTATGGTTGACATCTTTCAACTCCTATAAATTTCCCCTTCCAATTTTTGGGGACATTAAGCCTCTATATTCTTTTATTGCCATTTTAATTGGGCTTTTTGGAGAATGAGGCGATAAATGTGTATTCACTTCTTCGTGTGAACACACAAATTGAACTGTGTGTTCATTCTGCCATGTTTAATCAAAAGTTCAGAGGTGGTATTTCAAATCAGTTAGAAAGGCTGGAGTACTCAGTTAGGTATAGGGTGGATCTTAAACGTGTGTCAACACACACACACAACAAAAGCTAACTATGTAAGGTGATGGATGTGATAACTAACCTTAAGGTGGTAACCATTTCATAATATGTACATATATCAAATCATGTTATACACCTTCAGTTCAGTTCAGTTCAGTCGTTCAGTCATGTCCGACTCTGTGACCCCATGAATCGCAGTATGCCAGGCCTCCCTGTCCATCACCAACTCCCGGAGTTCACTCAGACTTGCATCCACCAAGTCAGTGATACCATCCAGCCATCTCATCCTCTGTCATCCCCTTCTCCTGCCCCCAATCCCTCCCAGAATCAAAGTCTTTTCCACTGAGTCAACTCTTCACATGAGGTGGCCAAAGTATTGGAGTTTCAGCTTTAGCATCATTCCTTCCAAAGAAATCCCAGGGCTGATCTCCTTCAGAATGGACTGGTTGGATCTCCTTGCAGTCCCAGGGACTCTCAAGAGTTCTCCAACACCATAGTTCAAAAGCATCAATTCTTCGGCCCTCAGCCTTCTTCACAGTCCAACTCTTACATCCATACATGACTACTGGAAAAACCATAGCCTTGACTAGATGGACCTTAGTCGGCAAAGTAATGTCTCTGCTTTTGAATATGCTATCTAGGCTGCTCATAAATTTTCTTCCATGGAGTAAGTGTCTTTTAATTTCATGGCTGCAGTCACCATCTGCAGTGATTTTGGAGCCCAAAAAAATAAAGTCTGACCCTGTTTCCACTGTTTCCCTCTCTATTTCCCATGAAGTGATGGGACCAGATGCCATGATCTTCGTTTTTTGAATGTTGAGCTTTAAGCCAATTTTTTTCACTCTCCACTTTCACTTTCATCAAGAGGCTTTTTAGTTCCTCTTCACTTTCTGCCATAAGGGTGGTGTCATCTGCATATCTGAGGTTATTGATATTCTCCTGGCAATCTTGATTCCAGCTTGTGCTTCCTCCAGCCCAGTGTTTCTCATGATGTACTCTGCATAGAAGTTAAATAAGCAGGGTGACAATATACAGCCTTGACGTACTCCTTTTCCTATTTGGAACCAGTCTGTTGTTCCATGTCCAGTTCTAACTGTTACTTCNACCGAATGCCATGATCTTAGTTTTCGGAATATTGAGCTTTAAGCCAACTTTGTCACTCTCCTCTTTCACTTTCATCAGGAGGCTCTTTAGTTCTTCACTTTCTGGCATAAGGGTGGTGTCATCTGCATACCTGAGGTTATTGATATTTCTCCCAGCAATCTTGATTCCAGCTTGTGCTTCCTCCAGCCCAGTGTTTCTCATGATGTACTCTGCATAGAAGTTAAATAAGCAGGGTGACAATATACAGCCTTGACGTACTCCTTTTCCTATTTGGAACCGGTCTATTGTTCCATGTCCAATTCTAACTGTTGCTTCCTGACCTGCATATATATTTCTTGAGAGGCAGGTCAGGTGGTCTGGTATTCCCATCTCTTTTAGAATTTTCCACAGTTTATTGTGATCCACACAGTCAAAGGCTTTGGCATAGTCAATAAAGCAGAAATAGATGTTTTTCTGGAACTCTCTTGCTTTTTTGATGATCCAGCAGATATTGGCAATTTGATCTCTGCTTCCTCTGCCTTTTCTAAAACCAGCTTGAACATCTGAAATAGTGTTCCTTTTTTCCCCAAACCCTCACCAATATTTGTGTTTTGTTTTTTTTTTTTGTATTATCAGTATCTTTAAATAAATGAAAAGAATTGAATAGAAACGTTAAGAATGGGTCACATTGATTAGGGCAAGTATCCTTTCACGAACTTTGTTTCCGGTATGTGTGTATGTGTGTGCTGTGTGTTTCTACCAAATAAAATGCTTTTCCTAATGTGGGTCTTAGTCTGAAAAGTTCATAAAGCTCCAAACTTTCCCTTTTATTTCTTTACCGCAAACTTTTGTGACTATAATGTCAAATTTCCGTCGTTGGCATACCTTTTTGTTTCTCAGTCAT
Source organism: Cephalophus harveyi (assembly GCA_006410635.1). Taxonomy (NCBI): domain Eukaryota; kingdom Metazoa; phylum Chordata; class Mammalia; order Artiodactyla; family Bovidae; genus Cephalophus; species Cephalophus harveyi. The sequence goes on from SJYT01026049.1 coordinate 78,680, forward strand.
GTGCTATGTGCGCAGGCAGCCTGCTGGTGCTTCCATCTCACAGCTGTTCTTTTCTCCTTGGTCCTTCACTCAGATGTTCCCCAGGAAGTTTATGCATTCCGCTTTACTTTTGTGTGTGCGTGTGTGTGTGTGTGCTGTGTGTGTGTGCACGCATGTGTGCGTGTGATGCCTTTAAATATGCTGGCCTTGAGTAGGATTTTCTGAAGCTATAAATCCTTTAAGCACACCCGCATTTTTCAAGTAACACGCCTGAAATCAGGTGCCCAGTCCAGGCTTTGGGGTCACACTGGGCAAATGGGCAGGAGGCCTATCTGTCAGCAGCCCTAAAACATCAAATGGAATCAATTGGACCCAGGTTGTTATTTAACCCAAACGTCCACGTAAGGCTCCAGACATGGTTGATGAAATAGTCTCTGTTCTGCCAAAGGGCACCGAGCACTGAAAGGACCCTGCACATCTCTGTGTATCCACCCAGGGCTTCCCAGGTGGTGTTCAGTTCAGTTCAGTTCAGTCGCTCAGTTGTGTCCGACTCTTTGCGACCCATGAATCGCAGCACGCCAGGCCTCCCTGTTCATTATCATCTCTCGGAGTTCACTCAGACTCATGTCCATCGAGACCGTGATGCCATCCAGCCATCTCATCCTCGGTCGTCCCCTTCTCCTCCTGCCCCCAATCCCTTCCAGCATCAGAGTCTTTTCCAATGAGTCAACTCTTTGCATGAGGAGGCCAAAGTACTGGAGTTTCAGCTTTAGCATCATTCCTTCCAAAGAAATCCCAGGGCTGATCTCCTGCAGAATGGACTGGTTGGATCTCCTTGCAGTCCAAGGGACTTCAAGAGTCTTCTCCAACACCACAGTTCAAAAGCATCGATTCTTTGGCTCTCAGCCTTCTTCACAGTCCAACTCTCACATCCATACATGACCACTGGAAAAACCATAGCCTTGACTAGACGGACCTTAGTCGGCAAAGTAATGTCTCTGCTTTTGAAAATGCTATCTAGGTTGGTCATAACTTTTCTTCCAAGGAGTAAGCATCTTCTAATTTCATGGCTGCAGTCACCATCTGCAGTGATTTTGGAGCCCCAAAAAATAAAGTCTGACACTGTTTCCACTGTTTCCCCATCTATTTCCCATGAAGGGATGGGACCGGATGCCATGATCTTCGTTTTCTGAATTTTGAGCTTTAAGCGAACTTCTTCGCTCTCTTCTTTCACTTTCATCAAGAGGCTTTTTAGTTCCTCTTCACTTTTGCCATAAGGGTGGTGTCATCTGTATATCTGAGGTTATTGGTATTTCTCCCGGCAATCTTGATTCCAGCTTGTGCTTCTTAATTTCATGGCTGCAGTCACCATCTGCAGTGATTTTGGAGCCCCAAAAAATAAAGTCTGACACTGTTTCCACTGTTTCCCCATCTATTTCCCATGAAGGGATGGGACCGGATGCCATGATCTTCGTTTTCTGAATTTTGAGCTTTAAGCGAACTTCTTCGCTCTCTTCTTTCACTTTCATCAAGAGGCTTTTTAGTTCCTCTTCACTTTTGCCATAAGGGTGGTGTCATCTGTATATCTGAGGTTATTGGTATTTCTCCCGGCAATCTTGATTCCAGCTTGTGCTTCTTCCAGCCCAGCATTTCTCATGATGTACTCTGCATAGAAGTTAAATAAGCAGGGTGACAATATACAGCCTTGACGGACTCCTTTTCCTATTTGGAACCAGTCTGTTGTTCCATGTCCAGTTCTAACTGTTGCTTCCTGACCTGCATACAGGTTTCTCAAGAGGCAGGTTGGGTAGTCTGGTATTCCCATCTCTTTCAGAATTTTCCACAGTTTATTGTGATCCACACAGTCAGAGGCTTTGGCATAGTCAATGAAGCAGAAATAGATGTTTTTCTGGAATTCTCTTGCTTTTTCCATGATCCAGCGGATGTTGGCGTAGTGGTAAAGAATCCACCAGCCAACAGGAGACCCAAAAGACGCGGGTTCAGTCCCCGAGTCAGGAAGAGCCCCTGGAGGAGGGGATGGTAGCCCACTCCAGTACTCTTGCCTGGAGAATCCCACGGACAGAGGAGCCTGGCAGGCTACAGTCCACGGGGTCACAGAGAGTCGGACATGACTGCTCACACAGTACATCTATCCTCCTCTGCTAAGTACACACTAATCGCTGTGCCCAGGGGCCCCGTGTGTCTCGCTCAGGCCTGGTCTGCAAGAATCGCTCAGGTTTCAGGGACCACTAACCCTGGGGTTGATAGTTAAGGAGAATTTTACTGGCTACTTACTTTTGCAACTTAGTTAAATTTCTGGATAGTTTTATGCATGTTTTATTCCTTTTTTTTTTTTTCTTTCTCTTTCAGAGAAAGAATGAATGCTTCCCGAGAAGTAAAATCAGTAGAACTTCCTAACTGTAAATTAATAAAAGGAATAGGTAAGCATTTGAGAGGAGGAAGTATTATCAGATATAATACTCCACTTGAAGTATTACCTTGTGAGTTATTTGATTCTGTTCAAAAACAAAACTACTAGCCAGGAGGGTATTATCAAGTCGATAGTTAGTTGTAAATACCAGATTACTTGACCTTTGACTCTACCAACCTGTCATCAAGGGTTTTGACTGCTTTTTGATTATTTGTTTTTGTTTGGTTCATTTAGCAGAAACAGTGGTCAGGAAGCGTTTGATTTTACGGTAATATAACCTGAACAGATGGCAGAGGAGGGACAGAAGGAGAAAGAGCAATGAGTAAAGGGTAAATGTTTATAAAGGCCTCGCACACCTTTGCCAGTACCACAGGCCTTCTCCTTATGCCTTTCTCTTTTAATATCTGGGAGGCAAAATCTTCCCAGAAGCTCTCAGTAGATTTCCCCTCAGATCTCATTAGTCAGAGCTAGACAACAGGCTGGTGCCCTAGCTGCAAAGGAAGCTGGGAAAGTAATTAGGGGCCTCCTTTGTGGGAGGCAGGCCCCTCAGCAAAGATAAAAAGGACGGCGTAACAGAAGCTGGTAGACAGCCAACAGGGAGGGTTGGAGGACTCAAGTCCCCATCTGGCTTCAACCAACCAGCTTTGTTATTTGAAAACAACTTGTTTGACATTCATGCTTTTGTTATGCTTGAGGGCTTGTTTTTTTAGAATCATTTATCTCCATTGTGGTTAGAAAGGCTAGACCACATGATTTTATGCAGAGAGCATCAATTACCATGGTCAGACATCTTATATTGCAATCTTTCTTTCTAGAAAACAAGCATGATATTGATATTAAATATCACTGGGTATTTGTAAAATGAACATCTCCACTAAAGTTAATACCAAATAAAAAATCACATATGTCTTGAGATTTATTGAAATTCAAAAATTTACATGTATTTAAAGCATAACTAACTTGGTGAGTTGTTTATTGATGTTTGTAAAGGCATATTCAGAATATGAAATGTATCCTCACTTTAACCAAAGCATTTGAAATTTGCTTATGTTTCCAATAGGGCTTTTCAAAGAGTTTATTTGATTTGGAATGATTAGGTGCCAACATATATGGGGAGTTTACTCTGTGTCTTTAAAAACTGCAAGCTATTTTCAAATTACTATAACTTTTGTACATTTAGTGAATTTCCATGAACTTTAAGAGATTTCAGACTCTGAGGAAAAAGTTCTAGTTCATAAACAAATATATTAAGTGTAAGTTTTAAATACACTTTATTATATGAATCTCTAAATTTTTAAATAATCATATGAATCAATTTGAATACATAAAGGAAAGAATGATTTATTCTGAACCTATCAAAGAACTAAATATGTGGCCCGATTTTCAAGTTGGGAGTGATGAAGACAAGGCCCCCTAACTTCCTGCACCAATCTAAGCAATCTGTGCTCTTTTTTGAAGAAACTGGCGCTGAAGACCTGGAGATACTTCCTAATGGACTCGCTTTCTTTAGCACCGTAAGTGTTGCCTTTCACTTCCTGTGCTCAACCATTTTCTAGAACCAGCAGCTTGCCTTTCATTTCAGCCTTCTTTATACCAATGCCCATCTTCAAATAAAATGAGTGGTGATATGGTTCAGAAAACAACCTGTGTAGACATTCTTACTGGTGTTACGATTATGATCGTGTGTGTTCTACGCAGGTTTGTATTCCTGTGGGTACACCAAGCTCCTGTATTCCCTTGTCTTCCACTGTGACAATTTGAGTCCAGTGAGTTCAAGAACGGCTTCCATTCATCTGTCTGTTCCTTGAAGAACATAAGCAGTGTACTCAAATATCTGCTGACTTGACTGTGTGTGTGTGTGTGTGTGTGTGTGTGTGTGTGCACGCGTGCGTGTTCCCCCTCACATATCATTTAGATTTTAATCCTTCTTTTTACACTTTTTGGAATAAGCCTTTTAATTTTAAGATGTTAGTAGGTCATGCCACAATTTCCAAACTTTTGGAAAGAAAAGCCCCTGCGTTGTGAAACTCCTGCATACAGATCATTGTGGTAGATGATATAGCTCAAAAACAAAAGTCATCACCCTAATGAAGGATAACAGAATTGATAGAATACAGTATTCAAGTCATCCAGCCACTGAAAATCCTTTGCTGCCTGTTGTAATTTATTTAATCCAGTTTTCTCCTATGAAGACTGATAGTCCTCTGAAGAGGTGTCTTACAAACTTTTTTTTAAAGCAAAAGAATATGAATTTCCATTAAATCTTACACAGGACCCCACTATCTAAAACAAATAGTAGCTGTGCTGTTCTACCTTCAAGCTAAGGAAGGAGTTGCTCCCTGGAGTGATTAGACCCCAGCCCTAAACCTTTGTTTCTGAGATGCTTCCATGAAACCTGCCAGGGGACGATCCATACCCGTGTTCTTCTGTGTTCCTTGCTTATATTACTGAAGCTTATTAGTAAATGTCTCTTTGGTCTGCTCTTCATTTTTTTTTTTTTTTTTTTGTCGTCATCATGGGTTGGTAGCTGTGATATTCAGCACACATGCTTTGCAGCTGGTGATGGAAGGGTCTGTGCCCATTATGTGGGGTCGCCTGGGAGCATGTGACTTCCAGAGACCCCCAAGAGCTGCTTGCACAAGCCAGCTCGTAGGCTTGCCATGTGGCTTGCAGCCTGAACCAGAAGGTGCTGAACCCATGTGCTGTCTACCACCTCCATCAGCATTTGAAGTATTTGTACAGTAAACAGTGAAGTATTTGTAAAGTTTTGTCCTCTGTTATTTTATAAGGGATTACGATATCCTGGAATAAAAAGCTTTGAACCTGATAAGCCTGGAAAAATACTTCTGATGGACATGAACGAAGAGGATCCTACAGTGCTGGAACTGAAGATGGCTGGAAGTAACTTTGATGCGTCTTCATTTAACCCTCATGGCATTAGCACATTCACAGATGAAGGTAACGAATTCAATGTCTATTAAAAATAAAACCAAATTAAAAAAAAAAACAGAAAAATGTTAATGAATGAATATTTCTTTTCATCCAACTAAAGTACAGTCATGAATCATTTTCTCACTCTGGGTTTTAAACTTACCTCCTAGATGAATTAAACATAATATAACCATGTAAATCCTTTAGAATGCTAAAATACTTGAGATTTGCAAAGCACCTAATTTTTAAAAATAGCAACATTCACATAATCCCTATAATTACCATAGTAATAATATTCAGCCCTAATAGGAATCAGTTTTTCCATTTTAAACAATTGTACAGATCCAGGTGTTTACAACAACAGACTGCTCTAACGTAAGACACCTGCAACCTACAGATCCACCGCCAGTCACCTTCAATGCGTCGCTACCCACTGGTTCCTTTGTTTGTCTTCAGTTTCTCCACAGTTTGACCAATTGCCCCATCCATTATGCTTTCCTCTGGTTTCTTCCCTTCTTTTTGCAGCCATTGTTTTGGTCTCTACATTAATTCTCAACCATGGTTGTGCACACAAGCACCCGGAGAGTTTTAAAAAGCCTGATGCCAGGCCCCAGCCCCAGATATTTTGATTCAGTTGGTCTGAGGGAGGCTTGAGTGGTAATGCTTGTTACAAGCTCTCCAGCAGATAAGAATGTAAGACCAGGGTTGAGAACCACGCCTATCCCCATGGCCTCCATCAGACAATCCCTTCCTTGGTCCTTGCACACTTTTCTGCAACGGGGGGACTAAAATTACTGCCTTGAAAGCCACCAGCAATGTCCTTATTAAGAAACTCTCTCTTGCAACTCTTCCCCTCCTTCCTTCACTCTTATTATACTGGTGTCCACTTAGTGGTAAAGAATCTGCCTACAATGCAGGACCCTCAGGAGACCCGGGTTCACTACCTGGGTCGGAAAGATCCCCTGGAGAAGAGAATGGCACCCCACTCCAGTATTCTTGCCTGGAGAATCCCATGGACAGAGGAGCCTGGTGGGCTACGGTCCTTGGGGTCACAAAGAGTCGGACACAGCTGAGCGACTAACACAACACCTACAGCCAAATTAAACTCAAAATGTTAAAAAGTAATTTTTCATCCTCTTATCTTCCCTTTTTCATGTTTACTCCATATGACTTCCCTTCTTCCATATATATATATCTATTGCAATTTATATACATACATATGTATTTCCCTTTCAGTGATCTCTTCATCCATTTATTAACATTATATTTTATTTTAAAAATATTCTAAGTGCAAAGAAATAGGATGTGGGGTGTGTGCATGCTCTTTTGAATTAAAAAGGGAAAATAACCACATAAATATGATACGGGTCCTCATATAAATTACTTTTGCATTGGACACTGCTCCATGGATTCCTTTCCCTGACAGTGCATTCAGGGTGCTTTGTGGTGGCTGTTTGGAATTCTGTGCATGGGAGAACCATTATACAGTTCATCTGTTGATGGGTATTGAGCCTGTTCCCACCTTTATGCTCACTGAAAACGAATGCCAGAATAAACATTCATATGCATGTAGCTTCTGTGACTACTTATGATAAATTCCTAGCAGTAGATTCTGCTGTGCAAAACATGAATCTGGGTTTTAATCCTCACTTATGGTTGATTTCCACTTCCCATATTCCTCAGCCATCATCAGGGACTTCTGGTACTTCCTGTCAAATTCCTCTCATATCCTTTCCTGCCTTTTCCTGTCAGTAGGGTGAGGCTCCAGGGCTTACTTACAGGGGACTTTCAACCAAGGAGTATATGACTGTGGGTATAGCAGTAATCCAGACGTGTGGCGAGAAGCAGCGTCCTCCTGATCTAGCTTCTTTCCACCTGTCTGGATTACTGCTATACCCACAGTCATATACTCCCTGGTTGAAAGCCCCTGTAAGTAAACCCTGGCGCCTCACCCGAAGCCCTACAAGACTAACCTGGATTCCTCTGTCCATGGTTTTAATCCTCCCACTCTTTCACTCACTTCTACTCCAACTACAACCTCCAGCTAAGCTCCAGCCTCAGGCCCTTTGTACCTTCTCTTCCTTCTGCCTGGAACACCTTTTCCCCAGATATTCATATAGTTCGGTCTCTCATTTCATTTCAGTATCTGCTTTAGCATCATCTTCTCAGAACTTGCCTAACTCCCATGAGCAAAACATCTCATTACTCTGCATCCCTTTATCTGGTTTTATTTTCCTCTGTAGCACTTAACACCAATTAAAATAAACATCTGCTTGGCAAGGGGCCTAATGGGAAGTCTCATAGCTGGCTTTTCTGTTCATATTGCTTCCATTCAACCTCCTAAACTTGACACTATTTTCCTTTAAACACCAATTTGGTCATGTCAAAACTTTCCAAAGATGCACTACTTCCGAAGGCAAAGAGTATGGTCTAACATCTGATCGCTCCTTCTTGACCACTTACACTGGTCTCTTTCATGCCGCAGAGTTGCACCGACTCCTGAAAGATAAATCCCTCTGATATTATCTCTCAGGTGCTCTTTTTATGGAATTTATCATCTCACACTGTGTAAATTACACCTGAGCACACTTTCTCTTATTGATATTCTTCTCATCTTTTATCTCTTTTATCTCAGTGCTACATCTTGCTGAGACCATTTGCAGCAGAAAGCGTAATAAGCTCTTTGGAGTTTTAGTGTCAAGGGCTGCTCATTCTTAAGTAGAGGACTTTTTTCCCCTGTGGAGTCTGGTGGTTTTTAGACTGTCACCGGGTCTTCCTTTAGCCATTTTTCTCTGGAGCAATCACAAATGCTTCTCTCTACAAAGAGATGAAAATATTCCATCTGCCTGACATCCTAAGTACTGGTTGGAGGTGGGTGGAAATTGGTTTTTAGAGACAGAGCTGACAGCTGAGAGCTCGGTTAATGTTTCGATTTTTGTTTTTAATCTCTTCTCAGATAATACTGTGTACCTGCTGGTGGTGAGCCATCCAGATTTTAAGTCCACGGTTGAGTTGTTTAAATTTCAAGAAGAAGAAAAGTCGCTTTTGCATCTGAAAACCATCAGACATGAACTTCTGCCTAAGTACTGAGATATGTCATATTCCTCTTTTCCTTTAACACCAGGGGATGGTGTGTCTACTTTTCGTGTTTCCTTTTGTCAAGGGTGGGGAGTCGGGTGGGGGGATAATGGCAACTCTCCTTTCTCTTTTTTAAAATTTTATTTTACTTTCACTTATTCCTCTTCTAATGCTCTTTTCCCTGTTTCTTATTTTTTAAATTATGAAAGCATGATAATACATTTACAGGAGATAAAAGTTACTTAAAGCTCAACATTCAGAAAATGAAGATCATGGCATCCAGTCCCATCACTGCATGGCAAATAGATAGGGAAACAGTGGCAGACTTTATTTTGGGGGGCTCCAAAATCACTGCAGATGGTGACTGCAGCGTGAAATTAAAAGACACTTACTCCTTGGAAGGAAAGTTATGACCCACCTAGACAGCATATTAAAAAGCAGAGACATTACTTTGTCAACAGAGGTCTGTCTAGTCAAGGCTATGGTTTTTCCAGTGGTCATGCATGGATGTGAGAATTGGACTATAAAGAAAGTTGAGCACCAAAGAATTGATGCTTTTGAACTGTGGTGTTGGGGAAGACTCTTGAGAGTCCCTTGGACTGCCAGGAGATCCAACCAGTCTATCCTAAAGGAGATCAGTCCTGGGTGTTCATTGGAAGGACTGATGCTGAAGGTGAAACTCCAATACTTTGGCCACCTGTTTTGAAGAGCTGACTTATTGGAAAAGACCCTGATGCTGGGAAAGATTGAGGGCAGGAGGAGAAGGGGACAACAGAGGATGAGATGGCTGGATGGCATCACTGACTCAATGGACATAAGTTTGAGTGAACTCCAGGAGTTGGTGATGGACAGGGAGGCCTGACGAGCTGTAATCCATGGGGTCACAAAGAGTCAGACACGACTGAATGACTGAACTGAACTCAACTGAAAGTTACATATAGTTTCACTGTATATTATTAATACAATTATTTTTTAAGTAGGTTAATTAAGACTTTTAGTTGGAGTTTCAATATCAAACTCTCAAAAGTTAATAAAATGAATAGACAGAAAAGTAGAAGGATATAGTAGACCTGGAAAGCACCATGAGCCAATTCAACACAATTAAGATTTATACAATTTTCACACAATAGTAGGATCCAAATTCTATCCAAGTTCCCATAGACTGTAAATGAGAGCAACTCTCCTTTCTGATGAGCATAAACTCCTCCAGATGTTCATCTGCAGAAACTTTTGAGGACTCAAGCTCCAGAGAAGACACCCCTCCTCTTCCTCCCTCATTTTCTGGGTTGGCTGGATGCTGGTTTATGCCTCCTCGTCCCAGAGAATGTTCCTTTATGCTTTTAGCAAGAAAGCACTCTGCTCTTCTGCAGAACCAGACTTAGTATCTCTCACCCAAACTGGTTTCATGGACAAATTTCACCTCTTGAGCTTATCTGTTCTTGATATTTATAGTGAAAGCTGCAATTGTACATGTTTCTAAGAAACGCAAACCCAAGAGGAGATCTGTGGTCCAATGCCTATAAGATCTCCCAGCGCTGCTTCTCCTGTAGTTCATTTGCACATGATTCCTGAAACAGCGGCTCTGTGGTTAACAGCCAGCTCCATCCCAGCTTCCTCCACAGCACAGCCTCTAGAGAAAGGAAACACACACAGATCCCTGATCCCAACACAAAACTGACATCCTCACTTGCCTTTGTTGTTGTTTAGTCGCTAAGTCATGTCTGACTCTTTGCGACCCCGTGGACTGTAGCCCTCCAGGCTTGTCTGTCCACGGGATTCTGCAGGCAAGAATACTCGGGTGTGTTGTGGTTTTCTTCTCGAGGGGATCTTCTCAACCCAGGGACGGAACTCACGTCTCCTGCATTGCAGGCAGATTCTTTACTGCCGAGCCACCAGGGAAGCCCTGTTTATGAGGAAATGATGGATTTCAGGAAATAATTTGACACTATCTTCCCACACAGTTTTTATCCTCTAATCGTTATGGTCTTTTTCGATTCTTAACCTCTATTTGAATAATTTACCTGCAGAACGCAATTATCTCAGAATGTGTAAATCTGGATTTCTTTTAAACCATGTAGCAAAGCACCTGCTCAGTGTTACCAGGGCTCCCCCCTCTCTTGTCTTACCCGATGAGGCTGAAGCTGAGGAAATTGAGACTGCAAGAAATCAGGTTACTGGATGAAGGCAAATTAACCAATGGGTGACCATTACAAACTACCGCCCAGGTCTTCATCTGCATGAAAGTTGAGAGGACAGCTTTTGGTGGGAGAGTTTGTTCATACCTTCATTCAACAAATATATTTTGGAAAGAGAATGAGGACACCGAGTGTCTGGAGACCATGCCAAATACCGAGATCTAAATTAGGGCAAAGTGTGTGAACTAGAGAAGCCGGACTAATGGTAGAAATGATGGTGATAATAAAAGTTGAATGAGCTTTTACTATAACTCAGGTGGTGCCCTGGCCAATTTAACAGATTATTTCATTAGCTTTTTACAAGCATGTTCTTAATTAGGTTTTGCTACTATACCATATTAAATTTAAAACAAATGAAGCCCGGGGACACTGCTTCGGGGGGTGCTGTCAGCAAATGACACACTGGAATTTTAATCCTGGAGTCTGGAGCTTGGGTTTGGAGCTTCTGCTGAGTCGCTATGAAATAGTGAAACTTATTTTATTTCTTTTACCATTTAACCTTGAAAATCTTAGTTTTGTCCAATTTCCTAGGGTTAGGGCTTTCTTTTTTGTTTTGTTTTGTTGTTCAGTTGCTAAGTCATGTCCCAGTCTTTGCGACCCCATGGACTGCAGCACACCAGACTTCCCTGTCCTCTACTATCTCCTGGAGTTTGCTCAAACTCATGTCCATTGAGTCGGTGATGCCATCCAGCCATCTCATCCTCTGTCGCCCTCTTCTCCTCCTGCCCTCAATCTTTCCCAGCATTTTTCAGGGTCTTATCCAATGAGTCAACTCTTCCCATCAGGTGGCCAAAGTATTGGAGCTTCAGCTTCAGCATCAGTCCTTCTAATGAATATTCAGGGTTGATTTCCTTTAGGATTGACTAGTTTGATCTCCTTGTTGTCAAAGGGACTCTCAAGAGTCTTCTCTAGCACCACAGTTTGAAAGCTTCAATTCTTCGGTGCTCAGCCTTCTTTATGGTCCAACTCTCATATCTGTACATGACTACTTGCAATTGCAAATGCATTGATCGTTGGCAATACAGAACCAAACTATAGTTAGTATCACAATTAGCTAAAATTCTGCTCTCCCAACCCAAGGGTTAGCCATGTATATTTTCCTGTTTGTATTCGATGGTTGTTTATATGGTTGTCTATAGCATTAATGGGCTTTCCTGGTGGCTCAGATGGTAAGAAATCTGCCTGCAATGTGGGTAGGCCCAGGTTTGACCCCTGGGTCGGGAAGATCCTCTGGAGAAGGGAATGGCAACCCATTCCAGGATTCTTGCTTGGAGAATTGCATGGACAGGGGAGTCTGGTGGGCCATGGTACATGGGGTCATAAAGAGTCAGATACAACTGAGCGACTAATATAACGACAGCAAGGGAATAGCATTAATATTCCAATGACTAATCTATTATAATAGAACAGGTTATTAATAATAATATTATTGGTCATCACTGATCATGTACTATATGCCAGGCATGGTGCCACGGTCTTTGATTCGTTATTTCATTTTATTCATACCCCAACCTTCCAAAATATGCAGAGGTTTGGAGCATACTGACATGCCATGGCCGCATACCACGTTGAGAGCAAGCAATAAATGGAGGATTCAAATGGAGCCCATCAGATTTCAAAGCTATGACTCTAAACCTTTCTGCTCTGCTCTCTTTTTAAAATGAAAAACAGCAAAGGGTTAAAAAAAATACTAATTTCATACATTTACCTTGGGGAAACAGTGTCAGACTTTATTTTTTGGGGCTCAAAAATCACTGCAGATGGTGACTGCAGCCATGAAATTAAAAGACGCTTACTCCTTGGAAGAAAAGTTATGACCAACCTAGATAGCATATTCAAAAGCAGAGACATTACTTTGCCGACTGAGGTATTAAAAAAGAAAAGGAAAAAAAACGCATCTTTGTAGGCTTCTGCCTGAAGCCCATACAGACTAATCCTAAATTCCTAGACCCCCTTTCTCATATAGGAGCAGTGGTTACCATTGATGGAGGCTTTGTGAGTGGCAGGCTCATTGTCTCGTTGTAATTCTCACTGCAACGCCACAGATGAAGATGCTGACCCTTAGTCTTATACTAATGAGTTGTATGACTTTGGGAAAATCATTTAACCTCTCTTCGCAGATGAGAAAACTGAGGCTCTGTATGCTTATCAAAGATGCCCAGGAGCCTGGGTCGGCGTCAGAGCTGATGTACTGGGCCGTGACGCCCTCTGCAGTGGAGCTGAGATAATTCTGTTCTGGATAATGGCCCAGAGGAACTTCTGTCACCTCAATCAGCACAGAATAACTCACTTATGTGCTCACTGTTGTACCCGTTAAAGCAGAAAAATAGACTCATATAGCTTAGATTTTCAGTAACACAGAATCAAAATCAGAACAACAGCAACAAAAAATGCCACTACATCCTATTTCTGAGCGTTCTCGCTCACGGATGCTTCACTCTGGTTAGAATCATGAAACTTGACAGCTGAAAGTGACCCTGTAAGTCTGGAAGATAGACTAGTCCATCTCCTCCTTTTTTTTTTTTTTTTTAAACAGATGAGTAAACTGAGGCCCTGACATGTTAAATGATTAACTTTCCCTAGATCACACAGCTAATAGTAGCAGTTTAGTTCAGTTCAGTTTAGTCGCTCAGTCGTGTCTGACTGTTTGCAACCCCATGGACTGCAGCACGCCAGGCTTCCCTGTCCATCACCAACTCCTAGAGTCTACTCAAATTCATGTCCATTGAGTCAGTGATGGCATCCAAGGGACTCTCAAGAGTCTTCTCCAACACCACAGTTCAAAAGCGTAATTTCTTCAGTGCTCAGCTTTCTTTATGGTCCAACTCTCATATCCATACATGACTACTGGAAAAACCAAAGCTTTGACTAGATGGACCTTCATTGGCAAAGTAAGGTCTCTGCTTTTTAATATGCTGTCTAGGTTAGTCATAGCTTTTCTTCCAAGGAGTAAGTGTCTTTTAATTTCATGGCTGCAATCACCATCTGCAGTGATTTTCGAGCCCAAGAAAAGAAAGTCTTTCACTGTTTTCATTGTTTCCCCATCTATTTCCCATGAAGTGATGGGACCAGATGCCATGACCTTAGTTTTCTGAATGTTGAGTTTTAAGCCAACTTTTTCACTCTCCTCTTTCACTTTCATCAAGAGGCTCTTTAGTTCTTCTTCACTTTCTGCCATAAGGGTGGTATCATCTGCATATCTGAGGTTATTGATATTTCTCCCAGCAGTCTTGATTCCAGCTGTGCTTCATCCAGCCCAACATTTCACATGATGTACTCTGCCTATAAGTTAAATAAGCAGGGTGACAATCTACAGCCTTGGACTCCTTTCCCGATTTGGAACCAGTCTGTTGTTCCATGTAGCATAGCTGTAACTAAAGTGCGAGTCTCAAGATTGCTGGGTTTTCCCCAACTGCCTGGTGCTGCCTTGAACTGCTCTGTATGAGCATAAACAAACGTGGCCTGGATAATGATTCCTGGACTAATTTAATGTCTGTGGAGTTAACTCTGTCTACACACACACACACCACAGCACTTTTTTCCATGATACAATTAATCGGTTTTTCCTGTTCCATTGCTATAATAACCTCTTAGGGTTTCTTCGGGTAATTACTGTCTTTGAGGATTGTATAGGCAGGACTGATCACACGTAATTCTGGGCTGTAATAGCTGTTGTGAAGATTCCATTGCACATTCTGATTTTACGAGCATATATTCATGAACACCAACATATAAACCTGTCAGGTTCCATGCCGTCACCTGCCTGTGTCACACGTGTGTGTTTCAATTGCAGTTTGAATGACCTTGTCGCTGTGGGCCGTGAACGCTTCTATGCCACCAACGATCACTATTTTGTTGACCAGTACATGAGATCCTGGGAATTATATTTGGGTCTAGCATGGTCAAATGTTGTTTACTACAGTCCAGATGACGTTCGAGTGGTGGCCAGTGGATTTGATTTTGCTAATGGAATCAGCATGTCACCTGACCACAAGTACGTGAACACCTTAAAATACCACATTTGTCCCTAGATTCTCATTTGACATATTTAGAGCATATTCATCTTCTAAAAAAGGGGATACATTCTAGCATGTTGTTCCAGTAAAAAGAAATGGGGGAAAATGTAAAATATCTTAATTTCCAGGGGATAAAATATACCAAATCATAATTTACTATTTTGTGAAGGCATACTCTTTTAAGGTTTCCCAGGCGGTGCAGTGCTAAAGAATCCATCTGCCAATGCAGGAGACACAAGAGACTCGGGTTCGATCACTGAGTTGGGAAGATCCCCTGGAGGAGGGCGTGGCAACCCACTCCAGTATTCTTGCCTGGAGAATCCCATGGACAGAGGAGCCTGGCGGGCTAGTTCATGGGGTCACAAGAGCTGGATATAAATGAACAACTGAGCATGCTTACTCTTTTAAATTCCTTTGTGGGGGGGAGTGCATTTCACGACGGGGTACATACAAAAAATGTTTAGTATGATTTTGTTTGCTTTGAAGAAAGATTTTTGACTGTATCATGAGATTAACAATTTATGGGTATGTTTATATCCATAGCGCTGGTTTGTGACTTGACAGAGAGTTTGTACCAAAATGTAAATCAAGCCACTGCTTCCTTCATCGGAAAGTGTTACTATGCAGAAAAAGTCAGCTTCATAAGTATGCTTAGTGATGTAGTTGATTCATGTTATCTTCTGGTGGTCATTCTGAAACAATTCACAGACCAACACTGGGTCTGGGGACCACACTTTGGATAAGACTGGTGTATGTATAAAATCCTCTTCATCTCATATCATTAAGCATTTGTAACATACTTAGAGGCTTAGTAGCATATTCAGAGGGTAGTAACGTATATAGAGAGAGCAGCACACTTTTCAATGACTCATATCATCTCCTGGTCTTCAAAAACAGCAGATAATCATGCAGTCATTTCTCTCTTTGTTCTGGGAGGCATTGTGCTTAGACTGGCCGGAGGTCTTTAAGATGAATGTGACACTGTCCCCACGGAGAGGGGAGGGAGTCTTCTCTCAGATCCAGGCCAAGCGCTTGTCTTCTCTTGTATTTTCTGTGGCCTAAAACAAGGGGATGAAATGCAGAACCTGGGGCTTGCCATTATGTTGACCAACCAAGAAAAGCGATGTCACGCTTTTGCTCGAGGATGCTAAGAACTGGCGTTAGAGTTAAGTTCCTTGACTACTAGTTAGGGCCAACTAGTTTCCCATCTTTTGAAATAACTTTTCAGGGATTCAGACTCCCCTGCGTGCTGTCAGCTCATTGAGTTCCTTCAGAATCCGGTGTGTTTTGAGACAGCTTCCATTTTCCAGGCTCTAAGCAAAGTTCTCCCCCAGGAAGGGTTATTATGCCCTCATCGTAACCTTCCGAATTGCTTCTCTTCATGGGCTTTGATGTAGCTCTTTCTTCTTTGAAGGTATGTCTATATAGCTGAATTGCTGGCTCATAAGATTCATGTGTATGAAAAGCATGCTAATTGGACTTTAACTCCATTGAAGGTAAGATGTATTAACATTATAAGTTTCTGGGGTGATAATTAGATTCTAATTGATTTGTGAAATTAGAAGTGAGGAAAAAGGATTGTCTAATTGGAGTGGGTGAGAACCAATTTTTCACTCCTTTATTAGGAGGTATCAGCATCGTCTGGATTTGCTGTTCACTTTTGCTCAGCGGCAGAGTGGGAAGTGGCAGACCACACACATCGTCTGTGCAGCTTTGATTCTCTCTGTGCTTGAGAATTTCCGGCTTGGAAATTTGTTCTTCACTTTCCTCTTCCTTCCCCTCTCCCTTCCTCCTTCCCCTCTTTCCTCCTCCATGTTGATGGCACAAGAGCCTCAGCTTGCACACAACACCACTCAGCACAATACGTACAAAGCCCAGGCACCGGGTGGTCACGTTACCGCCTCTCTCCAACCCCTGCCCCCGCTGCTGAGCCGCTCCTGCCCGAGCATTTCTGGAGCTCTCCTGGCAATGTCCTTCCTCAGGATGGGGCGCTTGTCCTGCTGCTCAGGGATTCTTCCTCCAGGTCTTCACGCCCCTCTCCTTCACATCTTTCCAGATTTCCCTAAAACGTCACTTCAGCGAGGCCTTCCCCGGCTGCCTAAATCTTAACTTACAACTCTGCCTCTCCCTAGACAAACGTGCGTGCACACACACACACACACACTTCCCATCTCTTCTATGGCCTTATTTTTTTTCCCTTCAGCATCCTTTGCTGACACGTTTTGCATTCATATTTTCCTTCTCCTCCCCAGCATCTGTCTGCCCGTCCCACTAGGGTCTAAGCGCCATAGGACGGATACTTCCTCTGTGTGTTCCAGGGACAGTTCCCACACCCAGTAGGCACTCAACAAATTAACTGTTAAATTAACATGCTGGGGCCGGGCATTCTTCAGGGGTTCATCTCTACCTGTACCAATTCGGATCCGATCTGAAGGTTTGGATCAAAAGGGGTAAAAACACAAAGGAGCAGAAAGAAGAAGCATGTGTAAAGCAGAGCATTATGAAAGTGATGCTTTTGGAAAGATGCAGACATCCCTCTCCCCTGCCAGCTCTGCCCACGGCACTGTGAAGCACAGTCACCTGTGACTGTGCCCATCAGCATGTATCAGGGACCATTGTGAGGGGCTTGATTCCAAGAAAATTGCCTTGAAACCACATCAAATGTAATATCATGTTTGACATTAAAAATCATTGACAGGGCTATGACAGTTTGGTATTTGCTGCAGTAAAATGGAATTTCACACACTCAGACGGGCTGAAGGGATAGAAACAAATTGTGGTTATCACAATAGATGCTTCTGCAAATTGAAACTTAAATGATTTTATAAGAATAAAACCCCATCCAAGGTACACGCAACACTGAACGAGAAAGGTGCTGCTCCTGTCAACTGAGGGCAAAGTCTATTTCAGGTGTGGCTCCCACTGCTGGCAGGAAATCCTGCTGGTGTCCTGACATCATAATTCAGGTGAGACTCCCCTCTCCTCAACTAGGTAATGTCATTCTTTCTTTTGGAGGATCATGTTAATCAAGTCCTGTTGATTACTACTGGAGTGCCAAGAAATTTGACAAACTAGCTGGGTTGTTATTAGAATTTGTAATGAAATGTGGATAGGTCTGTGGCCTAAGTATACATGTATACATGTATACATGGAATGAAATATTACTCAGCCATGAAAAGGAATAGAGTGATTCATGCTAGAACACCAATGAATTTGAAGACATGCTGCTGCTGCTGCTGCTGCTGCTAAGTCGCTTCAGTCGTGTCCGACTCTGTGCGACCCCATAGACGGCAGCCCACTAGGCTCCCCCGTCCCTGGGATTCTCCAGGCAAGAATACTGGAGTGGGTTGCCATTTCCGTCTCCAATGCATGAAAGTGAAAAGTGAAAGTGAAGTTGCTCAGTCGTTTCCGACTCTTAGCAACCCCATGGACTGCAGCCCACCAGGCTCCCCTGTCCATGGGATTTTCCAGGCAAGAGTACTGGAGTGGGGTGCCATTGCCTTCTCCAGAAGACATGCTAAGTGAAGTTATTATGCTAAGAATACTTAGCATAAAAGTTCTTATGCTAGACACAAAAGGACAAATATTCTATGATTCCACTTATATGTGGCACCTCAGTTCAGTTCAGTTGCTCAGTCGTGTCCAACTCTTTGTGACCCCATGAATCGCAGCACACCAGGCCTCCCTGTCCATCACCAACTCCCGGAGTTCACTCAAATTCACATCCATCAAGTCGGTGATGCCATCCAGCCATCTCACCCTCAGTCATCCCCTTCTCCTTCTGCCCCCAATCCCTCCCAGCATTAGAGTCTTTTCCAATGAGTCAACTCTTCGCATGAGGTGCCCAAAGTACTGGAGTTTCAGCTTTAGCATCATTCCTTCCAAAGAAATCCCAGGGCTGATCTCCTTCAGAATGGACTGGTTGGATCTCCTTGCAGTCCAGGGGACTCTCAAGAGTCTTCTCCAACACCACAGTTCCAAAGCATCAATTCTTTGGCGCTCAGCCTTCTTCACAGTCCAACTCTCACATCCATACATGACCACAGGAAAAACCATAGCCTTGACTAGATGGACGTTAGTCGGCAAAGTAATGTCTCTGCTTTTGAATATGCTATCTAGGTTGGTCATAACTTTTCTTCCAAGGAGTAAGCGTCTTTTAATTTCATGGCTGCAGTCACCATCTGCAGTGATTTTGGAGCCTAAAAAAATAAAGTCTGACACTGTTTCCAGTGTTTCCCCATCTACTTCCCATGAAGTGATGGGACCAGATGCCCTGATCTTCATTTTCTGAATGTTGAGCTTTAAGCCAACTTTTTCACTCTCACCTAGAAGAGGCAAATTTGTAAGGAGAGAGCAGGACAAGGGTGACCAGGGGATGGGGAAGGGAGGAATGGGGAGCTATTGGGTACAGCTTCTGTTTGGGATGATGAAAGGGTCTGGAAATGGAAGGTGGTGGATTCATGATGTTTTGAATGTATGCAAAGAGTTGACTCATTGGAAAAGACTCTGATGCTGGGAGGGATTGGGGGCAGGAGGAGAAGGGGACGACAGAGGATGAGATGGCTGGATGGCATCACTGACTCGATGGACGTGAGTCTGAGTGAACTCCGGGAGTTGGTGATGGACAGGGAGGCCTGGTGTGCTGCGATTCATGGGGTCGCAGAGAGTCGGACATGACTGAGCGACTGAACTGAACTGAACTGATGCTACTGAGTTGTACGCTGAAAAATGGTTAAAATGGCCAGTTTCATGTTATGCGTATTTTATCACAGTAAAAATGATCCCTTCTTCAAAACATTTTCCAAGACACAGTCAATTAGTCTCACTTCAGTGAGTTCCAGTTCTCTAAAAACTGGGATGTTTGTTAATAGAGGATACTGTTTTCCCCAAAGAGAATCATTTATTAAGTCTCCTTGACCAAGGAATGCAAAAGTTTCCACTGGACTTTGTGGAAGCGTGACACCTGGTCTGTACCTGCATCTCGGTGAGTTGGTCTTGCTGGGAATCATGGATTTGCAAGGGGAGAGTTTATTGCTGAGGCCAAGACAGGCTCCCTGTTGGACTGTCCAGCTCTTCCTGGGCAGAACACAGTCCTGCCCCTTGCTCAGCCGGTGCCCGTGGCAGGAGCTTGTTACTGGTATGAAGAATGAATGGGACCCTAGGCTTCGGGGTCCTTCTCCCACTCTCACTGCCTACCCTCATCTCTGCAAGTTTTTACCTGCTGTGGAATTCACTGGTTGGCCATGACCCCTTCCAAAGATAGTAGCAGCGCCCCGAGACAAGCATTTTCCTCACAGAAAGATGCACTGATTTGCAGGGCCATAGGGCAGGGATATAGAGAACCGACATGTGGACACAGTGAGAAGGGGAAGGTGGGACGAATTGAGAGGGGAGCTTTGACTTATCCGTGCCACCCTGTGTGAAATAGCCAGCCGGTGGGAACCTGCTGGAAAGCACAGGGAGCTCAGCTCGACGCTCTGTGATGATCTAGGGGTGTGGGGCTGCAGCTAGGGATGAGAGGGAGGCTCAAGAGGGAGGGGATGATACACGTGCGCGCGCGCGCACACACACACACACTTATCTCCTCCCTATTGATAGATAGATAGATAGCTGATTCACTTCATTATACAGCAGAAACTAGCACAACATTGTACAGCAAATATGTCCTGATTAAAAAAAAAAAAAGAATTTAATGTATCAGCCTAGAATGCCTGACACTGGGGTAGATGGGGTTTGGGGATGGAAAAGACCTGGAGATGATTTTGGCCAGAGAACATTGACTCAGCTACCGCCCTTGGCCAAACGTGCCTGTTTCCAGGGTAGGAATGAGTGATGGCATTGCATGAAGGTGAACGGGATGCCCCTTGAGCATCCTGCCCCTCACGGCCAGGCGGGGAGAGCTTGCTTTGAGGAAAGCACAGGGTTCCCACGGTTGTCTGCCCGCGCTCTGGCCTTTGCAGCGAGTCGCGGCCGATTATTCCAGGCTTTCTGGGCACGGAGGTATGCTGGCTTCTGTTTGAGGCACATGGTAGATATTGTTTATCCAGCTGAGAGTTAGAGGTAGACAAATAGATGTGATTTCTCCGTGGTAGAAGGCAGCCAAGATGATGAATGATGGCATTAAGACTCGTTGCTATTATTTATGATCCTGGTACAAAGCCGTGACAGCAATCTGTGCAGTCAACACATGCTTGCAACTTACATTTAGAAAATAAACAGCAGAAGAACAGGGAGTTGAATAACATCAGGAAGCTGAAGAAGAAACTTTTCCTCAACTTCGAGGCACAAATTAGACCCCAGGTGACCATTTCTCCTCTGGCTGCACAGCCTATGATTAGCCATTAAAGAAGAGCCTACACTTCACTGATGTTCTCATCTGAAATGAATCCACATTTCCTGGTTGTTTTCGGAATGCTTATATAAATATCATTTGCACATGCCGTTTTAGAAGACACTGTTTTATGCTGCACTGAAAATTTTTTTCACTTTCGGTTTTAAGTTCACGCACAGATGTTAGTCCAAATGCTTTCATATCACTGTTAATAGTCTTTCTTGGTTTTTCTGATCTTCCCCTTCCCTCATGTTCTAGCAAATGGATGGAGAGCTAGAGGAATTCCCTGAGTGCTGGTGAGATGGGGCAGGGGAGCGGAATTGTCTCATCCCTGGAGCAGGTGTATGGTGCCCAAGGACGCCACGATAGCTTTCTCTAATGTACTGCTCGTTCTCCTCTCAAATTTTTTGTTGCTTGTTTTCTTTCTCTCTTTGGTTTTGATTAATCTGCAAGTCTCTGGACTGTGACACACTCGTGGATAACATATCCGTGGATCCTGTGACAGGGGACCTGTGGGTTGGCTGCCACCCCAATGGCATGAAAATCTTCTTCTATGACCCAGAGAATCCTCCTGGATCAGAGGTTAGTTTGAGAAAAGAATCATATCAGCACCCTCATTCCCAGCTAGTTTTCTATTGAAAACATAAATCTCAATTATATGTGCAAATAAAAGGGAGACGTGGATAGGTGACCTAAATGATCAGATAAGGATGGAATTTGACTTTGGGAGGCATTTGAGACAGAGTCTAGGTGGGAGACAGATGGTACCTGTAAACAGGGTGATTCGGGGGGTTTAATGAGGGCGCTATGTACAGAGGTGTGGGCACAGGTGGGGAAATGAACGGGGAAGTAACTGGTACCCCAGGGCTACCACGGGAGGTAGGCGTGGTTACCAGAAGCCCAAGCAAGGTGAGAGCTGTGTGTGAAGAGGGTGCTGGGAAGGGAACCTGACCTCTGGCTGAGGGATGGAGCCAGCCGGCTGCGGTCATGACCCCACACGGGGTGGGGGCGCCAGGGGCAAACACTCCGCCTCCTTCTCAGTCTGCCCATCCCTCTCTGCTGCTGCTTCCTGTCAGCCTTTACTGGGAGGTGGAGGGAGCCCTGAGCAGGCTCTGGAAAGGCTGAGCGGAGCGGAGGATGAGCCTGGAGGGCTGGGTGAGGACAGCCAGCACTGGATTGGGCTCCGCATCTTTATTTCAGTAGTGAGTTTCTCCGATTTGGCCATTCACAATAGTTTAAAAGATATAACAGACCACATTGTCATGGGCTAAACGTGTGTGTTACCTGCCTTCCGATTCAACACCCCTTTCCTGCGTGCCAGTGCCTTTGCCAGTTCATGTACTAGAGCAGCTGCAGAGCGGAGACGCCATCCCCTCCACACCTTCCAGGCAGATGGGGACAGGAATCCTTGCAGGAAAGATCTGAGCTTGAAAACCTCTTCAATCTGTTTTAGTACCCACAGACTCTATTCACGTCATTGGTCTCTTTCTCGGTGGATTATTTTGACAGTGCAGGCAGGGATTTGAAACTCCCTTTGCCATGAGCATTTGAATGTCTACTGTGACTTAACTAGGGTTTTCTACTCGGTTTCCAGTTTGGACTAATTATGCTGGCTATTTACATCAAGTACTCGGTGTACTTTTTGGCATAGTTTACTGTTATGTATTCTTTTTAAGGGGCTCCCTTGGAGGAGGAAATGGTAACCCACTCCAGTATTCTTGCCTGGAGAATCCCATGGACAGAGGAGCCTGGTGGGCTACAGTCCATGGGGTCGCAGAGTTGGACATGACTGAGCAACTGAGCATGCATTCTTTTTAAAGCTTTAAGAGTCAGTCCTATTCCACCCTTCACCCCTAAAAAAATTTTTTTAAAGCCTGTGTCTCTTGGATAAGAAACAAAAGCCAAATATGTATTTCCAATTACATGTTGGCCCTTCATAACCTTTTCTCTGGGTTTACAAGACAACTGTGATTGTGGTGAATGGCAATCCTTTGTGCCTTTTGCTGGTTCTTAGCTATTAGGACTGCTGTATGGTGTGCTCAGTAGAATTGAGGAAATGTATGCTCTGGTGTGTTCACTGTTCAGAACTGGGCAGAATGTTAGATTCTAATTTGCTCTTGTTAGCTCATTTGGTGAACTTGAACCATTTGCTACAGCCCGGACTCAGTTTCCTGTCTTAGAAAAAAAAAATGCTTCCTTTCTATTGATGAATCTGGTAAACAATAGCAAAAAGTAATAACCATCCATTATCTAATGCACTGCCCCACAGAAGAGTGACTTAGTTTTAATAGAAAGTGGTTTCCTAAAGCCAAGGGGCACCATCAACTCTTTCCCAGTAAGTAACTACTACATGTGAATGCTTTAGCAAGTTCCTAAAACCTCTGTTCTTGGTGCCAGCTGTTTTGGAGTGGTCCTTTTAAATGGGCGCATGGACCTTTCAATCAAGCACACGCCTTCCTAATCTGTCATATTCAGCGTTTCTGTACGGCAGTTATCAGTTCTTCAAGTCATTGTATTTTAAAGCCTTCAGAAGAACACCAACTTAAAGATGAAAGGGAATTTAGAGTTAATGTAGTCCCACCTGAGCAGGGCATGGCAACCCACTCCGGTATTCTTGCCTGGAGAATCCCATGGACAGAGGCACCTCGTGGGCTGCAGTCCATAAGGTCGCCCAGAGTCAGACAGGACGGCAGCGACAGCCAGCACAGTGCTGAGCCCCAGCCATCTCATTCTACAAATAGAAACCCACAGTAAGCGGAAGATCCCAAATACAGCCCTGCACTCCTGCCTTACAGAGCGCTTCTGATAGCACGTGAATCATAGGAAATTACCATTTCATTGGCCCAAATTGTCAAATACTGGCTATCTTGTGTAGTCAACTTGAATACTACTACACTGCTGCTAATGACATAATCATGTTTCTGCTCAACTAAATGAAGGAAACTGAACTCATAAAATCTTACATACTAGGAGTTGGGACCTTAAGTTCAGAGGAATAATGAGTGTGGAGGAGAGGTATGTTCTTTTTGGGCAACAGTCTTTGTTTTGTTTTTATTCCCATATTTAAAAACCAAGAATTAAGTGTAAACATCCAAATTCCAAGCTTACCTGAAAATACACAAAAACTGGCCTGAATCCCATCATGGCAATACTTTGACGCTTACCGACTAACCCCAGCTCCATCCTGCAGCGTACCACAGTGCTCCTTATGGTCCCATACCCAGGCTATGTTACTGTCTTACGGTTCTTGCTTCTACAGGTCTTTAGAGTGTCTATCTTTGTTAAAGATGATCTGATCAGAATCTGTCATTTTTGCCAATGAGGAAATAGATATCTATAGAGAGTCATTTTGGAACAAAATACGGTTCACCTAAAAGTCTCTTCTTATGAAGAAATGACCCTGTATTTAAAGTTATGTCTTAAGTGACTTTTAAAAATACTAATGTAATGTTATTTTTGGATAGGTGCTCCAAATCCAGAATATTTTAGCAGAAGAACCCAAAGTTACAGTGGTTTATGCAGAAGATGGTAAAGTGTTACATGGAAGTACGGTTGCTTCTGTGTACAAGGGGAAAATGCTGGTGGGAACTGTGTTCCAAAAAGCTCTTTACTGTGAGCTCTGACTGGCTGATCTGTACCCCTATCCTGACAAGTGGGAGCTCTTCACTACAACTGCTTGCCACATCTGAGGGGGCCACAGTGATCTCAACAGTGAACGCTGACCCGAAACTTGGACATCACAGGAGATGGAGATCTGTTTAGCTGGAAACAGATACTTCGCATATGGCTTTTTTGGGTGTATAATATCAAATCAGCCTTGGAATATCTGAAAACTTCACTTACCAATAAAAATCCTTTAAATAAAATTGCTAAAATCATCACATCAGCTGTCAGGTCTTAAGTATTTTAACTATATGTGACCCAGGAAGTCCTCTCCCGAAAACCTCTGTTCCCTGGAGCACGTGAGCTTGTTGCTGCCTTGTCCTGTTTTGTTCAGGGAGCAGGATGAAGTCACATGGCGTCAGAGCCCCAGCACTCAGAGCCTTCAGTTCATGTGCTGGACAACCAGACGTGCAACCAAGGTGTCCTCAGCCCCAGGCTCACCTGACCATCACACTTCCTGGCACACTCAAGACTCATTCCCATTTTCCCTTCTAAATAGGACATTCCCAGTAATGGCTCAGTGGTAAAGAATCCGCCTGCCAATGCAGGAGATGTGGGCTCAATCCCTGGGTCGGGAAGATCCCTTGGAGAAAGGAATGGCAATCCACTCCAGTATTCTTGTCTGGAAAAGAAACCTGGTGGGCTACAGTCCATATGGGGTTGCAAAGAGCTGGACATGCCTGAGCTACTGAGCATGCACTCAGTAAATATAAACCTAAATTACCCCAACCCTCCTCTTACTCTTGCTTATCCAGTTTTCCTCTAGCAATGGCAAGTAGGAAAATCTTCAAATTCTTGGGAGTGTCCTCACACCTGACGATGATGAGTGTCTGTTATTTCAACACAAATTGTACATTTTAGTTTCTCTGACTTGATAAAAGGAAGAAGTTTGTTCACTTCAATGACTGAATATAGAAGGAAGCCCATAATTGATTCAGGTAAAACCAAGTGCCCTCAAAGACAATATTGTTGTTGAAGTGGTGTAGAGAGGTGAGTTCTCTTTTCCTATTTCCTTTTCTGATTCTCACTTGCTGTGGAGGCTAAGAAGAAAGCAATGGAAACGTAAACAAATAAAAAAGTAGAAAATATCAACAACCTTTGGTTATCTTCTGAGAGATGGACAAGGAAGAGAAGAGGACTCTATCATTTTCTTATAAAAGCTGGTATGAAAAGGTTACCCATCTTCATTTATTTGTCTGTTTTGAAGGTATGGTTTTCAGTCTGGTTTATTTCTTTGGGATGACAAGGCAGTCCCATTAAAAACAAAGTTTTATTGACGCACGTTCCATGATGATGGTCTGGCATTTTGGGGGAAATGGTCTGGCATTTTAGGGGAAATGCTCTGCAGAGAAATTGAGAACTGCCAACTGCTGATAATTCAAGACCTCTGACTTAAAGCAACAAATAGGAACATCTTGTTTGGATCAAAAGAACACTTTATTCACTTTAGGATTAGAGTTATCTTAATCACGATTTCAGCGGGCATAATATCCTGTGCCGGATGAGTGCTCAGTCATTCAGTGGTGCCATTCACAGCCCTTGAACTGGATCCTTGAAAACACTGTTTTGAGACTCTCAATGGCTGTGGTGCTTTGGTGGGTATTTCCTTTGAGAAGAATCACTTGATATCAATAAAATGACTATACTCTCTTCTCTCTTGTTCTTGGCAGAAGCAGCAAATTCTGCCCCCAAAAGAAAGTAATCCAATTTGGCATAGCTTACGCTCCAGATCATTCAAAAAGGGAAACGTGCTTCCCCTTGGCTAGAAATTTCATGACAACTCCAAGGAAGAGAACAGCTTGGTGCATTAATTCCATGATGCTCAGATCTAAATTTGTGCACTGCCAAAGGTTTAGGCACAGAAAATTTATGGCCTGCGAGTGTGTGAGAGAAATTAATACCCTTCTTTTGTTATATTCAGTCTTGTGAACATTTAGGGCTTTAGGAATCAAACTGTTGAAAGGAACCCCTTCTTGTGGGATGGCCTGACTTGAAGCTCGCCCCATGCCGAGTGAGGCCAGCTGCCAGCCTGTGGACTGCCCACAGACCCGCTCCTGGCTGACAGGTATCAGAAGCCGTGATGGTGACGACGTGGATAGAAAGATGGTTGAGGGAACTTCTAGTGGAAGCTTTGATCTTTTAACTTTATTCCCAGTTCCATAATTGTGCTTTCAAATGCAATTCTACCTGCCAATTTACACTTTACCAGGGTCAAAATTTATTTTTAGTGTCATTTCCATGGAAAATGTGCACTTTGCTCTTGATTGATAGATGTATTTTGACAGTTAATACAGGTTTACCCAGTCAAGGCTTGTTTTAGTTGAAGGTGAAAATAGAAGAGAAAAAAAACAAAACATTACTTCAACGGATCTTAGTATTTCTCTTTTTATTGCATTCGTTGTCTAACAACAATAATACTCATTGGCAAGAAATTTATTTACACTAACAAATTAAATTTAATCACAGGTATTTTGAGATTGGTCAGAAAACAAAGGACCACTGTGATATTTTGCTTTGAATGCCTCTGAAAACCAAAGAGTAAGAAATGGCATTTGAAATGGAACAATCTAGAGAAGTACATATTAACCAAGCACAAGAGAACAATCCAGACGTGGCATTATTGTCTCTCCCATGCAAATGATCAGACATCAAAATGTACAAATTAAAATTTTCAGATAACATGCTATCCGTACTTATCGAACTTAAAATGATTTTCAAACAACCCTTTTCCTTTTAGTGATACAGAAAGAAAGATGAAAATAAATCAACTTCTCAACAATGGAATAGAATTCATTTTCTCTCTCTCGTTTTCAGCTGGCCAGTTTCGTTAGTGATACGCAGGTGAACTAGTGGTTTAACTGTGACACCATTAAAAAATACAAAAGCAGTAGTGATGATCATAAATAATATTAAGGAAAACATAAACATATATATATATATTTAAGGGTTTTCACTAAGCATTAACTAAATCTGATGTTGTTGGGAGATGCTATCCAGCTGGGGTGCCTCTTAATTTCCACTTGTTAAGGTGATTTAATTATTTTGGCCAATTGTTCTTTCATGGATGAAAGATTAAATTTTTAACAAGAAATCTGGGTGTGTGAATCAGATAGCTGAAGGAAACAGAACTGTACACCTTCCAACAACATACTCATGCTCATATCCACTTGTGTTATTGTTTCGTGATGACCTAGCCATGTCATCACTCCAAAAAAGAAGTAAATAAATGGTCCTGTCATAGCAACGCTGCCGTCAGAGAGACAGCAGTGAGTGACTGCCGTGTCACAGTGACCAAACACATTTCAGAGCGCGAGCGAATGCACAGGAACACACAGTGCAATTTTTAGCCAAGGAAACTGCAGTCTGCAGTTGAAAATGCCCAAAGCTGCATAAACGTCTGAGCTTCAACTCAGCAATGTGCAATCTTGACATCAAAGCATTAGCCAAACATGTGAGGAAATTTCATCTTACTAAAATACCGAGTATCTAATAAACCAATTTTACCAAAATATATAAACATGTAGAAGGTAAGTGCATTTAGTAGAAATACATTAAAAAAAAAAATCTCAAAGTCTCATGAGCCATTCAATGTACACACACACACACACACAAGTGGCAATAAGGCTATGATACTGCTCGGGGTCTTATCTGACATTACCCAGTTCCATATACAATTATGTTTATGCCGTGAGATTGTAGTTTGTGTGTGTGTGTATGGTGGGAGATATAGTCACACACATGTAGTTCTGTACATCAACACAAATGGCATGCACATTCTTGAGACGTTGCCTCTTGTCCGCTTATTCTTTCCCTCATTCATTCTTGAGTCCCTAGCAGTTTGGGGGCAGGGGCTAGGGGGCGCTAAAGATCGGAAATCATGCTGTTTCTTTCATTCCCCACTCTGTAGGTCTGGGAGCAGGTCACAAGCCATGCTTGGTTCACACACACACGTGTGAGCCTTTGAGTAAACACGATTCCCTCAGCACATCCACACAGACATGCACACAAGCACGTAAGGATCCTCTCTTCAGCGTGAGGCAGACCCTGATGTTTCCGTGTTCCAGGAGAAACTACTGCTGTGGCTTTTTCTTTGCTTTCTGACTTCTCCTTGGGTCTATTTGATGCTATTACTTTAAATACTACTGGTGTACTGTCTGGTGGTATTTTTTTTTCCCCAGTGTTTTGGATCAAGACCAACTTTCCTGAGACTTCAAATGCCTAAGACTACAAGATCTGCCTGCATACACAGACTGTTCTTCAGGAGGGAAATTTCTGAAGCATAGTCATATTTCTTATGACTGGGAGTCTTTCTAAGAATTTATTTCTCACCCCCATTTTCATAATGAAAACAATTCTAGTAGGAAATATGGACATTTCTGGACTTCATCTTTAAATGCTTAGTTTTAGAACAGTGTATAGGTAGATCCTTGATTAAAGGTAAACTGGAAAAGGTATTTTAAAAACTGAGCTCTTCTTTTTCATTTAGAAAGCACTAAGGACTTGGCTCAAGCAAATGACATGAACCCTCGTGACTGCGGTCCATCAAACAGAAACGCCTCTGAACCACAGCTCTATTGGGACAGTAAATTTAGTTACTCAAACGGAAGTTGATAATTTAGAAATATCTCGATGTAATCAAGGAGCTACATCACATCCTAAGCATAGACATTCCTTTCAGTTTGAAACTTCTTGAATACTGTGGTCAAACATGGATTCTCCTCTCTTGCAGCTTGGCCTGTATAACCTTTAACACTTAAAAATGAGTTAGAATAGCCACATAAATGTTAATTTTCACTTACCTTTAAAAAATATAATTCTAAAGCACGTGTTAGTCCTATTTCACAAAGAAATTCTGTCTTCAGCAAAAAACCATAAAGGCTAGTTAAGGTGCTAGATCAAAAACCTGGCTTGGGCCTAGAAGTAGATTGGACTGGGATAGCTTAAGACTGCAGGACAGCAGTGACTACAGGATAAAAGGCAAGGGCTCATTTGGTTCCTGTCTTGGCCTCTTAGCCCTTTGATTCCAAGGACAAAGAAGCACCGCCTCGTGTTCCCGTGTCGCGCTCCCTACAGGTGGCGTTCGGGATCAGTGCCTATCACACTGCAGTCATGAGCCGCGGTGGGTTAGAAGTGCTTACCTGCAGTGCAGGGTGGGAAACCCACGTCAGTCCCAACTAAAGGACCACAGCATGGAGCAGCTTTGGGGTCATGAAACTAATGGTGGACATCATCAGTGTGTTCAAATGGGCAAAAGTAAGTTTCCACCCTAACACTGCTCTGCAGTAAACTGATTCAGGGGAAAAAAACAGGAGAAAACTATTACATAACCTGTGAGTTACTTTAAGGGAGATAATCTTAAGTAATCTAAGTCCTTGAGGGGAATACCCTGCCCCAGACACTCAGCTCACACAACGCTCTGTCTACCATCTGGCCTCTCCACAATTCCCTGTCCCCTAAAGCATTACCTGTACCCCCAGAACACTTTTGGCTACTGCAGGCAACATACCGAGCTGTCGTTTAGGGAATACAGTTCATAGTAAGCAGATATTCCCTTTTTGTTCATTTTCTGACAAATAAAAAAGCTATTCAATACAAAGTCTTTAATGTTCATGAAGCAACAATTCTGTGTTAAATTGTAAGGATACTGAAAACCACTAGCGTTAAAGTAAGGATTGTATAAGACACTGGAACCTCAGTGAGGCATCATGCTCCAGAGTCAATAAAGAAAATAATAGTAAAACAAAATGTTCACAAGATCTGAGGTCCTTCACTTTGTTTTCAAATCCTTTTATCAATCTTGTTTACTTTTTATCCTTTGTTGGACAATCAAATCAATTTTAGCAGTTTGAATTAGTTAAAATAACTCATTAAGACCTAAAATTACTATAATTTAACTTAAAAAAACCAAAACAGTTAAAATACAAAATAAATGATTTGAAGAATAAGAATTCAATTTATAACATTGTCAACTGGTCATTGATCTAAATATTGAAAGTGTACAAATAAAGTTAAAGAACAATACTTCTAAGACACTTAAAAATGCAATGTAATCATAAATTATGTGCAGAGACTGAGACTTACAGACATTTCCAGTATATACATCCATTTTCAAATATTACCAAAGTGTAAACAATAAGATAATCATCCTTCTATTTCCACTCCTAAAATGAACACAGTGAAGCTTCCAGTATGATCCAGATCACTTTTTTCCCCAAAGATAAGCAAAAATCACAAACATTTACAACAGCAAGCACTAGCATTACCAGATTTTGACTAATTTAGTCTTTTAGTATTGAAAAGATTTGCTGAATTTTGTAGTTAATTGATAGTGGTTCCTGGTTTCTCATGACATTAATAAATAACAAAGCACCACATACCTCAAAATATTAATAGAGATTCCAGTATGGCAGTTTCATTATCATACCCCAAATGAAGACAGAAGAAAAATAGGTAGTGAGTTTGATAATTATCAAACCAATGCTACTTTATGTTTCTGAGGATCGAATGGATGATCTCTACCTAGTGACAAAGGGACTGCAGCTTAACAGACAATACTCTGTTACTGAAAAGGAAACAAGCCTTAGGGAAGAACAAGATTACAAACTTCTAGTTTAGACAATTGTAGATTTCAAATATTCAGACAAGCGAAAAAAAATAAAAGCACAATGTTCAAAATAGGAGATGGCCTATATGGTAAGAAGCCCCTTTAACATGATTTGTTACTTGTAACCTTTGAAAGCTTTTCCCTAAGCTCTGTGTACAGAATATTTTCCAGTGGAAGATAAAGACAAAGAGCCCCTGAAACCGAAGAAAAGGAAGTAAAATACTTGTCCAGGAGTTCATCTGGCCTCAACTCTTGTTTGGAAACTCGTCCTCTGGAAAGTGGATGACCTCATTTTTGCAGCCAATGCAGCTAAGAGAACCAGATACGTGAGCATAAAAAAGCAAAAGAGCAACAACAACAACAAAATCCATCATTTGAAATTTCTCGAGGTGAGTTCATTTTCTCCTCCATCTGCCCCACTCTCCTGCACTTGAATTAGTTTGATGAAACACTGAAATCCTTAATACTGGCTTTAAAATAAGGACACCTGCCTGCACTGCGAGACTGCATCGTGTGTACCATCTTAAGCACCACTTTAACTGTAAAGTGGAAATCTCCAAGGAATGAAAGAGACCGGCTCAGAAAAACCATTCAAAACATCTCTAAAATATAACCGACAGCTCTCCTTTACGGGAACATTCTGTGTGCTCAATAAAATTGCTTTTCTGGTTGAATGTTAGTCAAATCTAACTTTACTGTAACTGGTATTTCTATTTTTCTTAAAAGTACATTTGTTAAAACTCTAACTGAGCCCATTTGGGAAATCTTGAGTAGAAAATATGTGATGAGTTCCTGATTGTGTCATAGTCAGGCTGAAGACTAGCCCGAATGTTTCCCAGGAGAGGAAACCTGAAAACACTGGTTTCCTTAAAAATCAATTTCCTGTTCAATTTGTTGGGGGAAAAAAGGAACTGTGTTGTGTGTGTCGGTGCTGCTGAAATACTGAACATGCAGCAGCAGCAAAGGAAACAACAGACCCCAGGATCCCATGGCTGCATTAATGCTCGAATTTTTCTGTTTGGCTAAATCTGGAGGATAAATGTTACCCTCAGAACCCCAAAGTAATATCCACATCCACATTCTTAAGGCTTTTGCTTCCTTCTGGGGTTAGCAAGTAAGCGTAACTCTTTTCTCTCTTCCTGATGCCTAGCAAACAGGACAATTTGCCTGCTTTTAGCCATAGTCGGTAACTACATGGCAGAGCACCCACATTTCCACGGTGGGGCTGTCTCACAGTCCAGACACCAGCAATGATGGGGGGCCTTTCTCTCCGAGCGGATTCTGAGCCCTGATCTCAGGGCAGAGCAGTGCTCCCGGCCACGCTCGGTTTCAGGACCCCGTGCTGAAAATGCGTGGCGCTCCACTGACAATGCCAGCGTGTGGCATGCTTTTGCTGGACAGGGTCACGCTGGTTCTTCAGGTGACACCACTCACCCAACACAAAGAAACACTGCTACTTTGTGTCTCTCACAAATGAGATCCTTGGTTTGTTACTAAACCAAAGGGGGCATGGGATTATTTCAGTAGGTTAAGATTAAGAGTGTACTCTATGGATGCAGAAAATTGCCGTTCTTGAACACACGGTTCCCCAGTCTGCCTAGAGCACGTAACGCTTGTCATCAGCGTCTCATGTCCTCCAGTGGAGAGCAGGGCAGGGAGAGGGGGCGGCGGCCGGCGTGCGTCACTGCTTACCAGCACCCTCTGTGGCCGCGCCCATCTTCTCCGTCTTCTTAGACTTCCTCTGCATTTGCTCTTGTTCCTTCCTCCTCAGCTTCTCTCTTTGTTTTTCCATTTTCTCCTGGGCCTTCCGAGCCTTCTCTAGAGACACCTTCATTTCCTTCAGTTTTTTTTTGACCACGGCTCGGTCCTGGGATGATGTCATTCCGAGAGCCTGAGAAGGAAACACGTACACAAACAATCTGAAAACTGATGACCCCTCTGTTTATGATGAGGTTGATATCACAAGAGAGTCCAAACTCAAGAACTGATATAAACATAATCAAAGAGGTAGAAAATGAGGAAGAGCGCGTTACATTTGCTAAAGATCTACACACTGCGGGGCTGAGCTTTACTTGTTCTTTTGCTCTTTGGAGTCCCGAGCACAGTACAATGTAAACCTCAGCAAGTAAATGCTTTCTGAACTGGTAATTAATGGGCAAATGAACAGCGGAAGGGCACAATTCTGCTTCTCCAACCTTTGGGCTGTGGACATTTACAGCCAAAGTACTGCTAAACTCGTCACCATTTTCAAAAGCTCGGAGCAGGCCCCTGCTGCCCATCTCGGCGGGCTCGAAGAAGGGCAGGAGGGACTGGAGCGGCTCCCCTCTAGCAGTGCATTCACCGACGATGGAGACCAAACACGCCTCCAGGACAACAGCGCTGGTGTCAGCGCGACTAGCCGTTCCCGCCCTGCAGGGAGACCCATAAAGGAAGCCTGATCATAATGAGGAGCTTGCTCGCTAAGCTTGGAATTCAGAATAAGGGGAGCTGGCTACATATTTTCAATGTTTCACGACCTTCAGAATCAACAGCAGGATGCATCCATCTCCCCAACAGGGACAGGCCTGTCGATGGGCCTTCATATTCACAGGCTATTGATTGAGCTCTAACCTTTTCAAGACCGTCAAGATACTCGGCTGCCATCAGCCCAGCAGGGCGCCTTGGTGGGGGTGGTGGGCTGGCTGTGAGCTCCTTTTGCCCTTTTGCCACAGGGTAGGTGCCACCTCAGACTCTAAAGGAGATAGGCGGGACAGGTGAAAATGAGAGTGTGATGGCAGGGGAAGGGGGGACATGGCCTGCTGCGGTGGGAGGACGAAGTTCTGGGGAGAACACAGTCCTGGTACTGGAGTGGTATGCAGGGGACAGTGAGGGTGGAGGAGCAAGGAGTTCAAAAGGGGAGATTCACGGATCTGGATTTTAACTTTAATGTCATGGGAGAATCCACACTGGCCGTTATTAAAACACACTACAAGGAAGTAAGCAGAGTCAGTGCCTGGACCATGTGCCGTTTGGCAGGAGCAATGGATGAGCCTCTAGCGCTCCTGCTCAGTAGCCTATTGTTTAATTCAGAACCCAGCAATTTCCCAAAACCTCCTTTACCGCTGGGAAATGACTCAATGTCCTCTGCTGACCGTGGATGAGAAGGACCTCTCAGATATGCAGAAGGCTCTTATCTAATGGAAACATTTCAGGTGCTATGAGTAATACAGATTATACTTGGTAACATACAGTTCTTTACCTTAAGTTTATTTCCATCCAACTGCAGGAGTTGCTCTCCAGTGATGTTTTGGGCACTGAATTCAGAGACATACTGCTCCAGATTTAGGCTCATTAGCCAGTGAGAAACCTGCTGCACGCTCCATTCATGAACGGCCCGATTCGGATACTGACTGTGTTTGGGAGACTGTCCGTCATCAAGGATCTGAGGTAGGAATGTTATGCAGGGTTGTTAAAGGACTGAGAAGCTGTAGCTCAGTAGGAATGTGATGCTATCGAAAAGCCAGCTCTTGCCTACTGGAGCCACACTTGCTTTTAAGCCCTAGAGTAAACAAATGGGTCTAGCTGTGTGTGACACACACACAGGGATCACCTCTACAGTTTCCTTAGGTATGTGGAAATTTAAAAACTCCCCCAAACAAAGCAGCATTTTAATGTAGGAAGTTAATAACTGAAAAATACATTTAATATCACAAGTTTCTACATTAAATCACTTTGGAAAGTTTATCAGATGCAGAAAACAAGTACGTCATTTATCTCCGTATGTAATGAACTGCTCTGCATTTGGTCCTCTGCTAAGACATTTGAGATATGTAAAGATACATTTTAAAATGTTGAGGTATATATTTTACTTAGAAGGGGAGCAGTAAGCCCTCAAGTATTCTTAGTAGGGGAAATTTCACAGCCATCATTGTATTTGAGCAGCAAGCAAACCTGTAAGGAAGGTGGGATAGATGATTTACAAATTATCAAATTACTTTTAATGAATGAGGCAAGTGAAGCTCAGAAAGTCTACAGACCTGTCCAAGATTATGCAGCTAGCAAGTGGCAGAGCTCAGCACTTAGAAGTTTATTCTAAACCTCTGGCTCTGTCCAAAACAGGACAATACTCTGAAAAGTGCAAAGGCAGCTTGGTTTTAAGACCCACTAGGCTGAGAGGAGATGGCGATGGTGACAACTCTGGGAGGAGAGATGGGAGCACCTCAGTGACTGGCCATGCGGGGAACACAGGAGGAAACGGGGAAGCGGAGATGAGGGCAAGGGGGTGAGACACACTGGTCTGTGTCAGGCTCATGGTGGCGGGAGACACACCAAGGGGCTCTGGAGGTGGAGATCCTTTTGAAAGTCTTTTCCACTAAGATTGAGACAAGGGCAGAGAGTGAAACTATTTAACATGAGGAAACGCCCTGCAGGGGAACACTTCCTGTCTAGTTTGATTTTAAATCATTACAAAGAAAGAAAAGAAGGATACCCCATAAGCCACCACACACAGCCCACTGAGAGCTCACCTCGTCATCTATCATATCCAGGCTCTGAGTGAGAGAGCAACAAAGGAATCAAAAAGAAAAGTGTTATAGAAATAGGAAGCACGCATATACAGTACACATTTTCCATACAATTAAAATCATGCCAGGTCTGAAGAATACGGACAGAAAACATTTAAGAGGAATAAAAGTTTTACAAAGCAAAAATCATGTTAGAAAGAAGTAACTAGGAACAGATATTTCGGGTGACTACGTCTTTACTTATTGCACTCCTTTCCCTGGCCCCAGCCCGCTTCCAGTACCGGTATTCCTTTCTTCTCCTTATCTCTCGGGGCACTGAGTCCCATGAATTACCAGTGTAACTTTCTGCCTCTCCTGTACACAGTCATCTCCCGAGAAGTCATCATGGCGCCCACCTGACCCTGGCTTCTAAGTAAAGGTCTTCCCTAGTGGTCCCTCCTCATCAGAACCGCACCTCTCCCCCTCCCCTGTGATGATCCTCAGCCAGGGTCCATGCCTGACTCGGAGGGACCACCGGGGGCGGTGGAGAAGGTGAGCGAAGGGAAGGATGGGCCGCGCGGTGCTCAGCCACCCCGCCCCACCCCTCTGTGGAGGGCCATCCCATTTACATGCAAGAAAGGCCCAGGAGTTCCCGGGACAGCTTAAAGGGGCTCAGAGACAGAACGTGGCTTCCATGTTGAGGCAGACAGTGGGTGAAATCACAGGGCTTTTACATCAAATGTGAAACCATAGTCCTGATGACTGATCTGCAAAATCTGCCTGAAAACGTTTTCCTCTGCGACAGTTTACGGGTCACATGCCCTATCTGCGAAGGCTGCTCCGCCGCCCATGCCGTGCACATACCTCATCGGATGAGAGCACCAAGGACTGAGAGAGGCCAGGCGTTTTGGGCTCGGCTCCCAGGCCGCTCAGGTCTGCTGAACTGGTGCTGCTAGGACTGAAATCGTCATTGAAGGTAAAATTCTGAAAAAATAAATAAAGCTCAGTGTTAAATGAGCATGGTGAGTGAACCAGAGAGCAGTCTGCTTACAAGCTTTAGAGAGGTTCTTTTTAAGTCCTCCTAGAAGAGATGCATATTTGGTTGGGTGGCCTTCGCCCGACAGTGGTTGAGAACTCTAGCCTTCTCTGCTGGACACAGAATTCTGGGCTCTTTCCCTATCACATGAAAGGACAGGCATTTTAGAGAAATGAGTCTTCAATCTCTCTTCAAGGGTACAGCATTCATTATCCTCTACAACTGCTCAGAGGAGTAATGTTAATAAGCCTATCTTCTTTGGTCCTAATTGTGATGAGTAACAGTGTAAGTAAAAATACAAGATGGTGTGGCGAGCCTGAGTTATTAGGGACAGATGGCAATCCATATTAGAAACGCAACTTGAGCACCCCCTGGGAAGGACTGCTTGCCGCTGGCCGTGATAAACACCGAGAGAAACGGCAGATCCTCTCCTGGATGTAACCTTCAACATGATGAGTTCTGGGGGAGGTCACAATCTGACATTACGCTAGTAGTTACATGCTAAAATACAACTCTCGCACAGCACCAGTGGAGTGCCAAAGAGGCTGGAGCATGGCCAGACACACGCTTCCAAACAATCATCTGGGGTTGGAGGAGGCCAGGTGTGTCAGAACTTTATGAGGACTTCCCCAGAACTTAATGAAAATGTTCAGTGGAAATTACAGTCAAATAAACTCACAATGACTACATAGTTGCATTTGTGAAAACATTTTAAACCAAATTCTCGAGAGTCTCTCCAATGCAAGATAAGGCTGGAATTATTCAAACAACATTCAGACTTCTCAGATCCCAGACTGAAAATGTTTCAAGATCAGTGTGGTCTGTTGCCAAAACTTCTTTTGCTAAATAATTCTAGAAGCATTGCCTTTTCTGGAATTCTAAGCACCTGACCAACACCATCTTGTTTCTTATTCCACTTCCTTAGCAACTAGACTGTTACAGTTTCCCATTAGGTTCCCTTGCATTGGGCTTAGTTGGTTGTCAAGAATAAAAACCATGGCAGAGGCTAGAGAATTCAGTACCAAACTCCGAAGGTTTGCTAAAACTTGAGAAAAGGAGATGAAATCAGAGCACAAGGAGCTAAGCTAGTAAAACATTTAAGCATGAGAGCATTGAACACAGCACATGACCATTTGATACTGTCAATGGAGATACAACCTCAAACTCTGTCAAAACATTATGAGCTGTTGACCCCAAGAAAAGAGTTAAATTCAAGTAACATTAATCACAGGTTACTGTTTGAGAAAGAAAAGTGAACACAGATAAAAGGAGACCAAACAACACATGAAAGTTAGCCACCACATGTGTTTCAATAAATTGTTAGGTAAGGTTTGCAGCGTCATGCTGGAAATAACTGTCATGCATTTAAAAACAAATAAGCATATAATTCCCCATTCTGCTAAAGTTAAAAAACTCTGGTGATAGAATGATCACAGTTTATCAACACGGAAGTTTGATTTAAAAGAAGAAATAGGTAAGGATGCTATGTCAGCATTGATTTGTTTGAAAGGGTTTCATTTAGATATATTGAACACATATTCAGTCTCAAATTTATTTGTTTTCTAGTAAATCTTGAAGAGCACAGCAAAAATAGTTTTGTAATGTAATTTAAAGTGGAATACTTGGTAAACAGATTTATCATACTGTTTCAGGATTCAAAGGCATCTTTCCCAGCATGGCTTAACTGTCAAACTGAGATTAAATAGCAATATGTGAAAAGACAGACAAATCAAAGATTAACGTACAATCTAGAACGGAATAGTGTTAAAGAAGGTGGTGGTTAAATAAGGCTTTCTTTCTCCCCAACACAAAAATACCATGCATCGTTTACTGCAGCGCCATCGCAGTGGCCTCTCAAGCCCAGAGCACACACACAAGCTGAGAACGCTTTCCAAAGGCTGGAGAGGAGGAAGGACTGGGCTTTCTTGTTTGCTTTTTAAAATCCACGTGTTTTCTACCTTAGACCCCTTTTTATCTGAAATTAGAGCTTCAGGAGAAGGCTGAAGGGGGCTTGCAGATGAAGGCAGATTCCTGAAGGAATAGTATCCTTTTCGGCTTTCATTAAACCAGGAGAAAGGCAGGCCAGTTGAGCGTGTGGAGGCCTGAGCAGTGGAGGATGGCGTTGGTTTCCAGGTTTCCAGCCTGCATTTGAAGATCCTGGGTTATGAAAAGAAGAGGTGTGTTAGACAAAGAAAAAGGGCAGATTTGGAAAGCTTACGGAACTGAATTTTTAAGGGACTCTGAATACAGTTTGAAGTAGTAGTTTGAGAAATTGTTCTACACAACAGAATACAAATTTTGCACTTTTGACTAGAACATTAATCTTTTTTTTGCATCTAAATGGATGTTATAACAATGATGAGTATTTTGGTATCACCACTGCCATGATGACTTTTTTGAAATGGGAATAAATGTGTGTGGCTCAGTTAGCATCAGCGAGGGGCACGGGCTTTCAGAAACTGCTCTGAGTTAATGACCACAGCGTTCCCTTTATTCGGGTCACAGAGCAGGGCCTCACTGCTAGCGACATGCGCTCAAAAGCAGCATTGCACCCTGGCCTCCTCGGAACACAAGTTCCCAAGAGCCTGAGACTTTAGAAAATGATGCATTTCATCACGGGAAATTTCTGGGCTCCTGATACTTTAAGCAGAATACACACCTTACTGGTTTTCATCATGATCTTAGTGCCTTATCATAGGAGGAGCACCAGACCAGAGGTCCTGAAACCCTACTAGGATGTCCAGGGCCTTTCACTTCCTGTGTACATGACTTTGGGCCTTCTTTGCTTCTATTTCCTCATCCATAAAAGGTGGATATTTTATGTATCTTATATGTGGTTAAGAATTAAATTAGATATGTGTGAAAGTGCTTTGAAAACTGTAAATGTAGCAAGGTCTGTGCTTATTGTTTAACATTTTAAGGACTCAAAGGCATTTGAAAAACAGTCTGAAAACAGACTTTGTTTTCTTAAGGCAAGCACCTGCATATTTATATTTATCTTTTGGTTAAAAAAATCATCAAGAGCTAAGGCAGGAATGGGCAGCAGTTTCTGTGCATTTTGGAAGAAGGCACCCTCAGTAAGTTCAAGTGATAACTGATATAGTACTTATTATTTGTTAGCTGTTAATGTCAAGGCTATGGTTTTTTCAGCGGTCATGTATGGATGTGA
Source organism: Cephalophus harveyi (assembly GCA_006410635.1). Lineage (NCBI taxonomy): Eukaryota > Metazoa > Chordata > Mammalia > Artiodactyla > Bovidae > Cephalophus > Cephalophus harveyi. Next base: position 118,594 of record SJYT01026049.1, read on the forward strand.
GAGTTGGACTGTGAAGAAAGCTGAGCACTGAAGAATTGATGCTTTTGAACTGTGGTGCTGGAGAAGACTCTTGAGAGTCCCTTGGACTGCAAGGAGATCCAACCAGTCCATTCTAAAGGAGACTAGTCCTGGGTGTTCATTGGAAGGACTGATGCTGAAGGTGAAATTCCAATACTTTGGCCACCTCATGCGAGGAGCTGACTCACTGATGTTGGGAGGGATTGGGGGCAGGAGGAGAAGGGGACGACAGAGGATGAGATGGCTGGATGGCATCACCGACTCAATGCACATGAGTTTGGGTGAACTCCGGGAGTTGCTGATGGACAGGGAGGCCTGGCGTGCTGCAATTCATGGGGCCGCAAAGAGTCAGACACGACTGAGCGACTGAACTGAACTGAACTGAACTGAATGTCATGACAACAAAGAGATTCCTTTTCAATTAAAAGTGCCTCAACAACATGGCTTATGGGCAACTTATGTCCCAGAGGTATACTGAATCTCAACCTCACATTTTATTTCACATTATTTTGAAATATTAGACATTTCAAATTTACATAGATGATACAGCTCCTAACAATTTCTGTTCATTTCTAAAGTATATTGTGAGACTCAAATGGGACAATTATTATAAAAGCATCTTGTCAAACTGTAAAGCAATATACAAGTGTAAAGGGGTTATGAGAACAATAATAAAGAGAATGCAGAAATCAGTAAAGTTTTAGCAGCACTGAAATCACAGGCAGGTTGGATGAGTGAAAGTGTTCATCACACTAAAGAGTACAGAAGATATGATTTTAATTTTGTATTTATTTAAAAAAAAACCAAAGGGGTCTGCAAGGATAATAGAGAATGACCAACCAGAAATATGCCAACCTTCAACTTTATCCTAAAGTTTAACATAAAAAAAAGGTATATTCTTAAATCCATTTACTATTAAAAAATGGGGGGTGAGGCGGGGTTACAATAACTGAACGTAGGAAAGCATACTAGCAGAGGCAGACTGGTCTTCTGCGAGTGAGGGAAGTCGCTCAGTTGTGTCTGACTCTTTGCGACCCCATGGACTGTAGCCTACCAAGCTCCTCCGTCCGTGGAATTTCCCAGGCAAGAGTACAGAAGTGGGTTGCCATTTCCTTCCCCAGGAGATCTTCCCGTACTAGGGCTCCCGCACTGTAGGCAGATGCTGCGCCGTCTGCGCCAGCAGGGAAGTCCACTTTTTATTTCTGGATCATGGACCAGTGCAGGGTCCCCAAGTAAGTCTGATAAGTAAGCATCACCTGGGGCAGCTATATAAACACAAATTCTTGGGTACCTGGACTTACGAAGTTAGAATTTGAGGGAGACGGAGTTGACCTGGAATCGACATTTCTAATATACATCTAAACTCACTAAAATGTTTTTAATATCTGTATTTATGAATATTATCCTGAGTCCAAATTTGAGGTTTCTGGTGCAGAAATAGATTATTATTTACTTGTAGGAAGTCACTGCACTGGTTTCCCATGCCCTAATTTCCTCTTTCCAGGGTAACACAATGAGAACCAGTTGTCATTCTATATGTGGTCAACATTATATGTGAGGAATTTTTAAAAATATGAATCTGTAAGGTTATATAGGACAGCTGTCCCCCTTCTCTTCTCTAAGAGGGGGAGAGAGATCTTATCCCCTTAATGTAAACAAGTTCATCTTGAGAAGGATCTTGGGTTCTTATGCTTTGGAAAGTGATCTATGTCAGAGGAAGGTAAGACTCATGTCTCCAGCTTCACAGCCCCTAAAACATCTCCATGGAGTTGGGTCCCAAAGCCCCTCTCCCCGTCCCCAATCCTGGAAAACGTAATGGCATACCTCTGGGGAGGTAAATCTCTCTGCAGGTAAATCTATCTAGTTAGTCAAAATTTAACTTCTCAGGCTTATCTTTTAGCTCAGTCCCACATTCCAGTAAAAGTGCTCAGAAAGCTCTAACTGTGCTTTAAAACATAAAAATATTTTTTATGCTTTAAAGAGTTTTTATATTTTACATAAAATATCTTTTATATGCTTTAAAACATAAAAACATTTTCTCTGTAGTCTCATACTCTTATAATTGGGGATATATGAGATAACCTGGGCCTGATGTTTATTTTTCTCTTTGGTTATAAATTTCTGAACCGGTTAATCAAAGTAACATGGGAATCTTTTAAAAAGTTCCACCTGTAATTCAAATAAGGTATGGTAGTACTTAAAATATATGGATACTGTTTCAAGTTTATGAATAGGCCGCTATTAACGACAGCATGAGTATCCTGTCCTATGCCCAAGTGAACTGCTTTTGCAACAATGCTTTTAAAACAACCACCACTACAACCTTTAATAGATAGGAAGTAGGAATATTACTGCCTGACTGTTGTCATTCTAAGACCTATGAAAATGACTTTTGGTAGCTCAAATCCTAGCCAGGTAATGTTTCAAACAAAATTCTAAGACCACATCTCACTAAACCCTTTCATAAAATTCTCACTGTCAGGAAAATACTCAAGACCAATAATTCCATGTGGACTTGCACATCCAGCACTGAAGGGGGGTCTGGAGGCCATAATGTGAGAATGATGAAGTCATGGAAGTTCAGCCCTGGATGACACCCAGAGGCTTTCTGCTCTAGGTTTCTAAACCAAGATAATCGATGATACAAAGGAACAGTCACATAGAAAGCAACAAAAGCCCACTTCTAAGGAGATAGCAACTGTCCTCACAGTTGCAAAGCACCAGCTCCTGGGGTACTTTGAAAACTGTGTTCCAGTTCTCCAGGAGGGCTGGTTGTGCCTCTGCTGGGGCTGTATCCCCCTCATTTCTTTGTGCATCCTTGACTCTAAAGCTCTCTGAGCTGATGGGACCTCTGTGTGGTTCCTAGCATCCTTCAAAAACAGAACAGCGGTTTGCTTCCATTTGCTTGGAGCTAGAGTATAGAACGTTCATTTAAAAAATAAAATTCTCCACTACTTTAAAATTATAGACCTGTCAGCTTACCAACTTTTCTGAAACAAATGCTAGTCTCCTTTTGGATAAACTCAACTGTTGGGTCTACAAAAGGAGCAGAGAGGGTTTGGTAATGGTTATTCTATGATTGATCACTCTTACAGACTGTTTCACTTTGTGGAGAAATCTGTTAAGAATAATATAAAATTCTTCCTTCCTTTTCTTAACTCTTTAGAGTTTGAGGGCAGATTATGGTCCAAGGGGCATAAACTCTATCGAGGTCCTTAATAATCCCCTTGAAAAATCATGACTGGTAGAAATGAATAATTAATAGATCTGAAAATAACTTTTGGAGGATCAACACAGGTATGTGTTCTATGCTTATTTTTCTTTTATAGTTTATACACTAATGGTTCAATATCATTTTTGGAAAAACTAGATTCATAAATTACTGTTACATCCCTGTTGGAAACTCTCATTTTCTTTCTTTTTTTCTTTTTTGGTGGCACGGCATATGGGATGCTAGTTCCCTGACCAGAGATTGACCCTGTGTCCCCTGCCATGGAAGCACTGCGTCTTAACCACTGGACCACCGAGGAAGTCCCCCCGATTGCTTTATTTGTGGGAACTGGGAGAAAGCATGGCTTCAAGTTAACTCTCCACAATCCTGAAATGTCATTTTGGGGGTGTGTGGTAGGGGGAGTAATTGTCTCCTGGCCTTTAAATGGTTTACAATTAGCAACTCTATAAAACAATTAACTAATTTGTACACATCTTGAAACCAGTTTATCCTGGTGCTAGCACCCCAAAATTAAGTTGCACAGGTAAACATTCCTTGGTGAATTTTTTCAGTTTAACTTTGAATAAAAGGTGTATAAAATACTCAGAATATAATTGGAGTCATCAAAATATAATTAGGCATTCAGAAACTGCAAGAACAGAGAAAGTATAAACAGAATATAGAACTCAAGCCGGTAGTAAAGGAGAGTAAGTGAAGAAAGTTAGATGCAACCAGAGGAAGCGTTGCAGACCTCCATTTACTTAAATCAGTCGAAGTGATTCTGTAAGGTTCTAACATTCACCAAGGAGGCTGAAGCTGTAAAGCCATCCTCTTCTGAATGCGACTGAAAGACCTGCACAGGTAACAGCTACAACAAGAGGTGTCCATCTGCAGCCAGGCCAACAACATTGAACACATCCTGAGTCTAGATTCTGAGTGATAGTCTAAATATCTGGTCAACAATCAACAGCCCATCTGAGATGGTCACTATAAAGTGCTTAACCTTAACTTATGATGGGGTTTAGGAAATGCTACCCCAAAATATGGCACCTAGGCATATCTAGTATTTTGAATATTTTAAACTGAAGGAATTTGAGAAATGGCAGGTGCAGGAAGAGCTCTCTGACCTCCCACATCTCCCCGAACCAGGTCATAAGACCCTGGGGGTAAGAGGTGCCCTCCTGCATCCAGAGGAGAGGAGTAGACATCTCCACAGGTACCAAGAGGGATCTGAGCAAATGAATGAACAGGACTTGCTAAATTTCCTCAGCTTACTACTCTTAGCTCATACCTTTTTGTCCTATCACATTTTCCCACAACTTTCTACACTTTATCAAATTACTATAAAAATTCTTCGGGCTTAACTCCTTCTCTGGGTCTTCATTTCCTTATGAAGGATCCTGTGTCTCATAAAAATTACATTAAATACATTTGTATGCCTTTCCCTTATTAACTGTCTTCTGTCAATTTAATTTACAAGGCTTCAGTTGGAGAACCTAGGAGTGTTGAGGGAAAAATATATTTTTCTCATTTTAGAGGAGATGAGTCTTTCCCATACTGGGAAGATATAAAATGAAACAGCAAGATGACAATATAAATAAAATCTGTATTATAAAAATAAAAATGTTAGCTCTGGAGTAATAAATAGTATCTACAAAAATTTGCATTAGAAATCTGAGAAACTTGTCTATTGTCTATTTTAATATATTTAACTGATTTCAGATTTAACAAGTTAGATAACTACACTGATAAGAGTATTGGGACCTTTAGAGTCACTGTAGCTATTTTAATTTATTAGATTTGAAAAGTTTTTTTAAGTACGAAAAGTACTAATTTGTTAGGTATGTTAGTGTGTCAGATTTCAGGCACAGCGAATTACTTGAAAGGAAAATTAAACAGATTAAATTTATAAAAGCACCTAAAACAGGACAATTTGGGGGCAATGAGTCTGCTCTCCTGAGGTTAAGCTAATATTGTTTAAAGGTCTTCATGAAAGTGACTGCCTTTATTTCACATAACATTTTATTAGATGTATAATCAAAAGGAGATTTGTAAGCTGAGTTGAAACTCAAAAAAAAGTTAGGTTGTAAAATTGGGAGACTTTATTAATTACTTTAAATTTATAACACAAATTTAAGGATAAAGCTACCTTTGGGCATTGAAAACATCCAGTGAAAGGGAGAGCGCCTAGGAACCCATGGCCAAGGTTAAGCTCTCTGGAGGTGCTTTACTGAGTTTCTGCCATCATTGCTCATGGATCCTAATGGCTTGCAAACATGTGCTTTAAAACTTTCCAAGCTCAAAGGCTCAAATTATTCTGCCAATTTCTAATCGCCATCCTCCACTGGCATTTATAACTACATTTTTGTTTATACACATTTTTTTAGGGAAAAATTTGGCTCCTCTCCAGACCAGGTTTAGGCAGATTTAGGTTTTCCTCTCTGTGGTTCATCTTGCTCTTAGCTCTTCTGAAAGGGTGTGTTTCCTCCCCCACTCAGTAGCAGAGGCTCTGCCCTTGCTCTGCAACAAGGCAGAACTGCCCTCCACGTACTTGTCTCTCGGTATAATCTCAAAACTCACTATAGTGCTATGATTTATCTTTGAGAGAAACAGCATCTATGAAGAGTGGTCTGAACTACAATCCACACAGTCCAAGTATTATTCAAGATATTACTAAAGTCAATCCTGCATAAAAGAGACTGTAAGCAAAATATGTAGAGGATATTTTTATATCCCTGCAATAAAAATTATCTTAAGTAGTAATGATGATGATAGCCATTTATATTTAGTAAGGACTTAAAATGTGGTTAAATGTAATCCCAATCCCTCTAATGACCTGAAGAGGTGAGTGTGTAAGAAAACTCAGGCACAGAGAGGTTATGTGACTTGCTCAGGAGGACAAGTGACAGAGAGAGCTGGGATGTGAACTCAGGTTCTTAACCACTTTGACATTATGCTCTTGGCTTTTACTGGGGTCCACTGTCGTTTACTATGAAGTACTGCTGAAGATGTTCTATCTTAAGGACCAATCTTACTTTTTATTTTATCTTGTTTTTCCCTATCTAATTTACTTTAAAAATAAATTATATCATTGTATCATAAAATAATATTTGGAACAAAGAGGAGTACATATAGATTAAAAAAAGGTAAACAAGCAAATGAATACTTGCTAATTTTTAGAACAACAAAATAATGAGTTAGAAATCAAGAGTATGTTTTTCATAAACTCATATAGATCAACACTATCCAATAGAAATATAATATGAATCATATATGTAAATTAAAATTTTCTAGTTAGCTACATGGAAAAAAAGTAAAAATAATTTTTGTTTTATTTTTATCTCAAATACTCAAATATTATTTCAACATGCAGTCAGTATTATAAAAATATCAAGATATTTCATATTATTTTTTTTCCCATACTAAGTCTTTAAAATCGAGCATACATCTCAGTATTTACAAGCTACATTTCAAGTGCTCCACAGCCACACCTGACTAGAGGTTACCGTGTTGGATGATGCAGACAGAGATGGATGGGGAGTCGCAGACTATCTAGTTTTAGTTGACCTCGCTTGTTTTTTGGCAAGGAATTCAGAGACTTACCTGTGGCTAAGTCAGGATGAACACTGGATTCCAGCTCTGAGTCTTCTCCACTATTCAGACTTTAAAGGAGGAAGCAGACTCACTTCCACAGAGGAGCGCTGTTTCCCTCCCTCATCATCTTTCCACCTGCCACCATCTAGCCTTGTTCTGAGATACACGTCTGCTCACAGGGCTTTCCATTCAGTGACTGAGCCGGGAGCGTTTCCGGAATGGACGCTCCACTGGTACCACTGGCTCCTCACTCTAAGAAGAGCACTTTGTCTTAACTCTGGTGTATACTTTAAAGGATGAATAAGCGCTGACAACTGTTTCCTGCTTTGATTATCTGCTGTGTAACCTGGTTAAATCAGAAAGTTCACTGAGCATGTATTTGAAAAGGATAGAACCAAATCACATTTCTCTGCATTTTTCTCCTTATTTTGTCTTCTCCTTATTTCAAACTCATCTATTTGTTTCATGTTGGTCATGTATTTGAATCATTTTGTCTCCATGAGGAACAACATAAGCTCTCTACTCTTTCAATTCAGTTCAGTCACTCAGTCATGTCCAACTCTTTGCCACCCCATGGACTGCAGCACGCCAGGTCTCCCTGTCCATCACCAACTCCCGGAGTTCACTCAGTCTCATGTCCATCGAGTCAGTGATGCCATCCAACCATCTTATCCTCTGTTGTCCCCTTCTCCTCCTGCCTTCAATCATTCCCAGCATCAGGGTCTTTTCAAATGAGTCAGTTCTTCACATCAGGTGGCCAAAGTATTGGAGTTTCAGCTTCAGCATCCGTCCTTCCAATGTATATTCAGGATTGATTTCCTTTAGGATGGACTGCTTGGGTTTCCTTGCTGTCCAAGGGACTCTCAAGAGTCTTCTCCAACGCCACAGTTGAAAAGCACCAATACTTCAGCTTTCTTTATAGTTCAGCTCTCACATTCATACATGACTACTGGAAAAACCAAAGCTTTGACTAGACGGACCTTTGTTGGCAAAATAATGTCTCTGCTTTTTAATATGCTATCTAGGTTAGTCATAACTTTTCTTCCAAGAAGCAAGCACCTTTTAATTTCATGGCTGCAGTCACCATCTGCAGTGATTTTGAAGCCTGAAAAAATAAAGTCTGACACTGTTTCCATTGTTTCCCCATCTATTTGCCATGAAGTGATGGGACTGGATGTCATGATCTTAGTTTTCTGGATGTTGAGTTTTAAGGCAACTTTTTCACTCTCCTCTTTCACTTTCATCAAGAGGCTCTTTAGTTCCTCTTTGTTTTCTGCCATAAGGGTGATGCCATCTGCATATCTGAGATTATTGATATTTCTCTGCATATCCCGGCAATCTTGATTCCAGCTTATACTTCATCCAGCCCAGCATTTCTCATGACGCACTCTGCATATAAGTTAAATAAGCAGGGTGACAATATACAGCCTTGACATACTCCTTTCCCAATGTAGAACCAGTCTGTTGTTCCATGTCCAGTTCTAACTGTTGCTTCTTGACCTGCATATAGGTTTCTTAGGAGGTAGGTCAGGTGGTCTGGTAGTCCCATCTCTTTCAGAATTTTCCATAGTTTATGGTGATCCACACAAAGGCTTTGGCATAGTCAGTAAAGCAGAAATAGATGTTTTTCTGGAACTCTTGCTTTTTCGATAATCCAGTGGATGTTGGCAATTTGATTGCTGGTTCCTCTGCCTTTTCTAAACCCAACTTGAACATCTGGAAGTTCATGGTTCACATACTGTTGAAGCTTGTCTTGGAGAATTTTGAGCATGACTTTGCTAGCGTGTGAGATGAGTGCAGTTGTGCAGCAGTTTGAATATTCTTTGGCATTGCCTTTCTTTGGGATTGGAACGAAAACTGACCTTTTCCAGTCCTGTAGCCACTGCTGAGTTTTCCAAATTTGCTGGCATATGAGTGCAGCACTTTCACAGCATCATCTTTCAGGATTTGAAATAGCTCAACTGGAATCCCATCACCTCCACTAGCTTTGTTCGTAGTGATGCTTCCTAAGGCCTACTTGACTTCACATTCCAGGATGTCTGGTTCTAGGTGAGTGATCACACCATCATGATTATCTGGGTTGTGAAGATAATTTTCGTATAGTTCTTCTGTGTATTCTTGCCATCTCTTAATATCTTCTGCCTCTGTTAGTTCCCAAGCATTTCTGTCCTTTATTGTGGCCATCTTTGCAAGAAATGTTCCCTTGGTATCTCTAATTTTCTTGAAGAGATCTCTAGTCTTTCCCATCTTATTACTTTCCTCTGTTTCTTTGCACTGATCACCGAGGAAGGTTTTGACATAAGATGGTGGATAGAAGGACGTGTGCTCATCTTCTTCTGCGAGAACTCCAAAACTACAACTCACTGCTGAACAACTGTTGACTGGAGAATGTTGGATCCCACCAAAAAAAGATACCCCACATCCAAGGGCAAAGGAGAAGCCCCAGCAAGAAGGCAGGAGGGGCAAAACTGCATTCAGAATCAAACTCCTTACCTGCCAGAGATGCTCAGAGGGCTGAAACAAACCTTGTGTGACCAGGACCCAGAGACCCCACAGAGACTGAGCCAGGACTGTGTTTGAGTGTTTCCTGCAGAGGTATGGTCAGCAGTGGCCTGTCCCAGGGGCAGGGGCTCTGGGTGCAGAGCATAAGCCCTCTGGGTATGGCATAAGCCCCCTTGGAGGAGGTCACCATTAACCCCACCACAGAGCCGCCAGAACTTACCCAGGACTGAGTTAACAGACTCTTGGAGGACACAAACAGAACCCTGTGTGCACCAGGACCCAGGAGAAAGGAGCAGTGACCCCACAAGAGACTGACCCAGACTTGCGCGTGAGTGTCCAGGAGTCTCCGGCGGAGGCGTGGGTCGATGATGTCTTGCTGCAGGGCTGGGGGCACTGAGTGCACAGTGCGTGCATGGGACCTCCTGAAGGAGGCCACCATTATCTTCATTACCTCCACCACGGTCTGGCCTCAGGTCAAATACAGGGAGGGAACACTCTCAGGGTATCACTAATTGACTGACCTCATCCAATTTTTACCATCTTATAAGAAATGAATGAAAAGCCTTAGAGATAAGATTACTAACTCAGTTTGTGAATCATTTTTGAGAAAATGTCACAGGCCTGATGAGTTTACTCCCAGTTCTTCTAACCACTGGGAAGACCAGTGGGACCCTGCAGCACTGGGGCTTGTCGCCCACCTATCTTCAGGGACCCTGCGAAGCCAACTCAACTGCAGGATGCTGGACAGTAACTGTGCTTCCTGGAATAGGTTTTCTAAGGTTCTGGCCCAATTATTCGTTTACATAGGAGAATGGAGGCTATTGTTAGATTTGATTACTGTTAATGAATCACTGTGATAGCTCAAAAATTTTATTTTTGGAAACAGTAAAAGCCCCTCTTCTTTCCTGTCTTATTATTACAATTACATGAGGTCCTTTCAGTCCTGTCAACATTCTACTGTAATTATAAATAATTATGAAACTATGATTCTAATTGAAAACTATTTTATAACATTGTACATGTGAATTGTTTGTGATTACTGATGCAGAGAGACACAAGAATTGATGTTTTAAAATATAGCTGACTGGTAGCCTGGGTGGCTGCTGGTTCAAAAGCTGGCATTAACTGTGCTTAAGCATCGTGCTGATGACCACCCGCCACGGGCTATGGGTGGTTTTGCCTAGAATAAGGTGAGCACTTGCCAAGAGAATCAAGACCTGCTTGATTTTCACCTGCAGTTTAAACAAGGACATAAGAACTCTCTGGCTACTATAATGGAATTCAGTCAAACCTTGTCTCCGCTCTGCTGGGTGCCTGTGCTTGACACGCCCCATTGAGGGTGGTGCTCCCAAGGTGACAGGTGGTGGCTGCCCCAGAGCCCAGGGACCACAGAGTCATTTCTGAAGGGTCCCAGGGTCTCTCCCGTGGTGTATTTGGGCATCTCTCTCTCCCTTAAATGGTGTCACCATTTGTTGTTTTTTTCCCTGAGCATACTTGATACTCTTCTATTCTTAATTCTAAGGCACTCACTAAATTTCTCATTTCAAAATCATGCAAAATTAAAAATTGCTTTTGAGTTGCATTATGGCCTAATTTTCCCCCGAGATTCCTGTCCTCAATATAAACAGAGATTTCTTGCCATTCTCCATTGGACAGCACAGAGGAAACTCAGAATAACAAAAATAAATTTTGGAATTCTCTCTTCCCATCCTTTACCCTCTCCCTCATTCTCCTGTAATCACGGGGAGAAGGTACAATTTCTCACCAAGTTGCCAGAAAAAAGAAAAGAGAGAAAAAAGGCTTGGGACAACCTATAAAATGGATAAATGGTCCGCAAAGAATTTTGTGTTCCTTTATTCTTAGCATTTTGTCTATTTCTTTCTTAGTCTGTACTTTTGGGATGATTCCCTAAATTCATAAAGCAATATAAACATCATTAGATGCTTAAGGAAGTGCATATGACATTCAATGTAAACAAGACATCTAGACAGGAGGCCAAGCTCCAGCTAACTGACATTAATTGCCTGTTGCATAATCCTGGGCAAATCAATTAAATTCTATGAAGGTGAAGTTCTTTATCAATAAAGTGTAGTATTATTATCTCCCCTCCCAATCTTATTGTAAGAATCAAATGAAATGATAAATATAAAACTTCTTTGTAACTCGCAAATAATAATAATAATAGTGAATTTCTATCTTTATTATTATTTTTGAATGCCTTCTATATGCAAGGTAGCAATTTAAAAGCTTTACATGAAAACTCATTTAACCCTTACACTAATGCTATGAGGTAGCTACTCTTATTATCCCCATTTCACAGAAGAGAAAATGAAGGTAGAGAGGCTACATAACCTGTCCAAGATTTTCAAGGGAGTAACTGGGAGAGCGCTGATTTAAACCCAGGCAGCTGGACTTGAGACAGAGCACGCATCTGTGCCTTAATGTCTTCCTATACAAAGCCAAGTTTACAATTATGCACTCTCAGAATAAAATTGGGAATGTCTGACAATATATTATACAAAGCTCATTTCTCTATAGGACAGTTTTTATCTAACAGTAAGCATAGTCGATGGCAGTGGCAAAAATCAATTTAACAGCTGAGTCGAGAGACAGTGGTCTTTCTTATATGCAGGTGGACAGAAACAGTCTTGAAAGCCAACAAGGTACTTAAAGACAAAATCACCCTTCCAGACTTGAAAAGAGAATATACAAGCATCGTGGGTAGCCAGGCAAAAAAGCTGAACTATGCCTAACTGGCATGCCACATAGATAGATTTACACTGCATTTAGATGAGCACTTGCTAAAACTGCTCATGTGGCCATAATTCTGCAATTACACCAACGGACCAAGCGTAGGTCCGAGTGTAGGCTATAACTGAAGTAAGAAAAATACACACCGTGGGACTTTTCCTTCATCTCACCTCTAGGTACATCACATCAGCACAAAGCTTCTGACCGCTGACTTTGGCTAACAATGGCGGGGCCACAGAGTTCAGGGGCACAGACACCCCTGTGTCCCTAATCACCCACCCCTACCTGCTACCCGCAGAAAACCTATTGGCTTCTTTCTCCTTCTCTTTCCATTTCTTTCCCTTGCTGGAATTCTTCCGCAAAGGTGCCCTGTAATGACAGCGCACAGTCAGAAAGGGGAATGGGACATTTTCTCCTTTAACCCTTCTCTTAAAAGAGGGTTTGCTTTTCACCTCGTGAAGTGCTTACCCCAGATTCACGAACTTCCGCTTGATTTTTCCTCCTCGCACCACCAATGAACTGGATGCCCTTAGTGACTTGGGACCTTTGGCACCATCTAGGATATACACATATGTAAAAAAAGGATTATTATCATGTTTTCTGTGACTATCATTTTTAAAAAGCTATTGTCAAAAGCCACTGCATCTCGGTAGCTAAGGGTTTGCCTCAATTCCTAACTGTAAAAGAAAATAATGGATGCCTTTTATAAGGAAGAATACTGGAGTGGATTGCCATTTCCTTCTCCAGGGAATCTTCCCGACCCAGGGATCGAACCCAGGTCTCCCACATTGGAGGCAGACGCTTTAACCTCTGAGCCACCAGGGAAGCCCCCTTTATAAGGAAACAGGATACAGCTATGTTGAGGAACACTCAGTTAAACCAGGAGAGGGCCTGTTATACAGAAGCCCAATTCTAAAATCAACAGAATTTTAGCTTCAAATAAAGTGGAATGAAAAAATAAGAATAAACACAATCAAATCACCCTTTACATTCAAAGCAGGGGCCAAATGACTTTCTTTTGTTCGTTCTCTGGCTCCAACTCTGCTTCAGATGTCTGGGCTGGGTCCTCCACGCCTTTCTTGCTTTGGGTTTTTAAACACTTTCTGACAGGAACCCAGCCACTTCCCCTCTATGTCCCAAGTCCAGTGAAGAATGTCACCCCTGAGAGTCTGGGAGACTCAGGGAGAAAGTGAGAGTCAAAGCTTCCCCTTCTGGTCTGCCCCTTGCTAGTGGCTTGCGGCCAGCACTGGGACAGAGGAGACAGACATGGGGGAGACGGCTCAAGCAGGAGCTCAGCTATAAAACATTTACAACTTTGCAAGGTCTTTTTTAGAAGTTGGCTGGGAGCACAGCTTGGCTGGCCTCCTTGATGTGGAAGACTCCAAAACCTCCTCAGTGTTTGGAGCTGAATGATCCTTACTTGTCTTGAGTCATGCTGGCATTCGAAAGCACAGCAGCTGCTGGGGGGTGGGGACACCTGAGATGATGCCAGAAACCGATCAGAGGAGAGACTCTGCCAGTGGAATTCAATGTCAGCTGCAGGAACAAGATCTCACTAGTGGCACTTATTCCACCTTGGACAAGGTAGAAACTGCTGTGACTCTACCTGGAACTATATAGTAATGGATGCTGTTTGGCATTCTATTTCAGCACATCCAGTTATCTGAGATCATTAACAAAGGGTATCTTAACTTTGATGCATATTTGTGTATGAAAACTGCTTGTACTCAATTGTCTGTGGGTGTCTGTCTATCTTTTTAAAATTTAAAAGAAAATCCAGCAACTTTGTGGCATGGAATATAGTTCTCCTAAGAAAGTATTCAGTTAATCTTCTGGGTTAATTTTGCTTATGCTTTTTGTCTATTTCAGGAGAAATTTCTAAATACACATAACTTACAAACAGTTCTCATTTAGAAGTTTCTTTTCGAAGTTTTGAAGATGCATAGGATGTTGAAAGACATTCTAAGGATTTTGGAGCAATGAGCTTTTCATAGTTTTAGTTAATGATACTCTGATTACAATAATCAATAATTTTGAAAGGTACAGAATGAAATAGAAAAGTCAGAAATATGTCCGAGTCAAAATCCACTTCTAGCCTCAAATATTTTTTATGACTATTTGCATCATTACTCTTCAGGTAACGGAATTAAACAGCCACAGATATGACATATTCATCTAAAGAAAATCTACAGACATGGCATAAACTCGTTCTAAGGTGATTTTGCAAATAGACATTAAAAAAGCAGGACTGCAGTTTTCCTGACAGAAGTCAAAGAAAAGAAAATACTATATTCTTCCAAATCCATTCTAGAGCAACTCTTATGGCTGGGACTGTGCGAAGTTAAAAGGAGACTGATTTATTATTTTTGGAAACAAAGGTGGCTAGAAGATGTTTCATGAGTGGTGTGAGGACCAGATGAGACGATGTACATGGCAACACTCGATAACCTATGAGCGTGGCAATTATTTGGACATCTTGGGATTAACAGCCTGATTCTGCCCATCACAGAGCCTGCTGCTAGGCAACCTTACATCATTGTCTCATACATTTGCCAAAGTGTGTTCCGAGGCACACTTAAATGAATGCTTTCAAAAGGCCGAAGAGGCAAGATTAAGTAATAAAGCACTTCTCCAGTTTAAATCAATCAAACCCATCTTTAATGTACATTAGAAATTCTAGTCCATATAAAAACCAACACTGGATTGGTATGACTTCAGGAAAAGAAAAAGAATTTTGACAGTTTTGTTTGTTTGCTTATCTACTTGTATCTGAAATTTCCACTAGGCTTTTTGAAATCTCTCCATTACCACCTTCCTGAGCAATCAGAGGTCCAAGTCTTCACACTGGATGCCATAGCTTTAAGCTTTGGCAAGCTGGTCTTCATTTTCAAAAGTAATAACTGATCTCCTGAGCTAAATACTAAACCATTGCTAGGACTGTATTCTTCTTATTCTCACTGCAACAAGACTCTTGACTACCTCTTCTTCTATTATGTTGTTGCTCAGCCGCTGAGTTGTGTCCAACTCTTTGTGACCCCATGGACTGCAGCAGACTAGGCTTCCCTGTCTTTCACCATCTCCCACAGTTTGCTCAAACTCATGTCCACTGAGTCGATGACGCCATCTAACAACCTCATCCTCCATAGCCCTCTCCTGCCCTCGATCTTTCCCAGCATCAAGGACTCCCAAGTCTACCTCCCAGCCCTGTCTTCTCTCTCGAGCTCAAGTCCTCTTCTACCAGAATCGAGGTAATCATCTTTTCCCCATAACGTTTCTGATTTCCTGACTTCTATTAATGACAGGGACCATGCTTTCTGAGGCCAGCAGCACTGTGATCAGTTTCAACCTCCTCACTTTCTTTCTCCTCTATCTAGTCAGCTTATTTTCAGTGGTTCTCATATCATTCTTTCTTTTTCCTAAATGGAAAGGAAATTCTCCTTTCCCTAAATGGAGTTAGATATTTATCATATTTCCAGTTGTAATGGGAGTCTTTCTGTCCTAGTTTCCACTGAGGTCCCACAATTTAACAAAATGGTGACTTGCGAATGCAGTACAATGCAGTACAATTTAGAAAATACCCTACTTCAATTACATGTTCAATAATAGCAGAGATTCAGACTAAGGATTGCAATCAACTACAGCTATTAACTTAATTATTACCTTGTGGTACCTTGGTAGACCAAAAGTAATGGTATATTACTTTAAAAAAAATCTAGAAAAATGGCAACTAATGACTAAGACAATTTCAGAGTTTATTCAACAATGTTGAGTGGAAGGAAACATACGTCTAGACTAGGAGTCAGCACGCTTTCTCTGTAGAAGGCCAGAATGTGATTATTTTAGGCTGTGGGCGACTGACTGTCACAGCTACTCCCTCTGCTACTGTAGTATGAAAACAGTGTGGAACTGTACGAGTGTGGTTGCGTTCCGAAAAAACTTTATTTATAGAAACAGGTGGAGGCTGGATTTGGTTTGATGACCTCTGTTCCAGAAGACCTGTACTGATTATCTAGAGAGACATACTTATTAATTCATCCAAGAAACTTATGGATATAAACTACATGCCATGCTTCTTACTAGGGACCACGAATACAAAGATGAATACGATGAATGAGAAAACTCTGTCTCACGCTTGAAAACTCGATTAGACGTATTACACACAAAGTGACAGAAGCAGAAGTAACAGTGCGAAAATTTCTATGGGGATCAAAGAGAATAATTAACTCTGCCTGGGAAGGGGGACAGGTACAAAGGGTCCACTGAAGGAGGTGAAATTAAGATGAGCTTTGAAGAAAGTCCAGAGTCTACTGGAGGGGCATGTTAGGTATGAACTTAAACATGAAGTCCAGTTTGTACTTGTGAGTAATAACCCCATTCTAGTTCCCTTTATCGAGATGCCAATGAATTGTAAGAACTACACACATATAAACACATACACACAGGTAAACCAAGCTAATCACACTTAACTTCTGTTGAGTCCTGGTCTGATTAGTGCATTTGTCTCATATGGCTAAGAACTCAGGGATTTTACAGACTGCAAAGAGTCTTGGCTGACAGATTTCTTTGCTATCTTTAAAAGTGCAAGAGAACATGAGAGTGGAAGGCAATCAAGTATACCGCTATTGATGGTGATGGTTGTGGGGCGTCACAGAGACAGGGCTTGTCACCTGTCCGAGGGAGACACACAGAGAGAGAAATAGAGATGGACTCTAGTCTACAACCTCCCTGTGGGAAAGAGTGGAATATCATCACTGTATATTTGGCCGTTAGCATGATGCTGGACACAGAGCAGGTGTTCAACTACTTGTTGAATAAATACATGAATGAATAGATTAATATTAGTAAGCATGGAAGACAACAGAGGTCTTCAAGGCTGGAAACCTTCAGGGAAGGAAAGAATGTGAGGCACTGCTTTCATCCAGTCATAGCTAATACCTAATAATGGTTATCATACTAGTAACTGACTACTTATAAAGTTAATATTTAGAAAAGCTAATTAATTTCTCTTTTCTAGTTACTCAGAAGCATCATCAACCCAGGAAAATAAAAAACGAGGAAGCTCAAGTATGTAATCTCCAGAGAAGAGACTGCTACCCCTTTTTCTTGGTCCTGCTTACAGCAGCTATGAACTTAATCCCCAAGAAGAGGCAGTGGCAAGCAAAGGAGGTCTTTGGAGAAAAGAAGGAATTCTCACATTTTCATGCTAATTACTGCTAACCACATTCTGCTGAATACTCCTGCTAATGGTCTGTGAAGCACAGATTATACCCATGTAATACTTTCCCAAATTTGAGATGAAACACCTGCTTTTTAGAATGAAAAGAGAAAATAATCTAGACAAGATGTAGCCACTTAAAAAAAAATTTGAGTCAGATTTCATATGTGAGTGACCCACTTTCTGACTACAATGTACTTCTTTCAGATAGCTAATTATACCTGAAAACTCAAACAGTGGAATACAAGGTATTAACCTCTTCCTCCAAAACAGGTCCCTCTGCTCTTCTGCCTTCTTACAAACAAAGCAAGGGCTGTACACACTCCTTTCTGAGGAGAGGCGGAGGGGCTTGTCACAAGTATATTTCTGTAAAAGTGCTATTACAATCTACCATTTAGGTTAATTAATGGGAAGTTCTGAAGACTTCATTTGTCTGAAAGTAAGCCAAAATCACAGGACAAGTCCTTCACCAACTTAATAAATTAGCAGGTTTGACATACTTTCTCTTGCCTCCACAAGGATCTTGTATACCCTAAGTACTTAATTTTTACCTCAAAACTTCTTCTAGAAGTCTTGTGCTTAGGACCAAACCTGTGGAAGATAATTCCAGCAAATCAATAGGCTCAGGGAAGAAGAACAGGGAAAATATCAGGGGCAAAGCTATGATGCTTACTAAAAGTTACAAAACAAAGTGAGTCCCCACAATCAACTGTATTTCTATATTCAAGATGTATTCATGGAAAGATTACAGCCTTTGAATTGGTAGAGATGTGTGGGCTAAGTCACTTCAGTTGGGTCTGACTCTTTTCAACACTATGGATTATAGACCACTAAGCTCCTCTGTCCATGGAATTCTCCAGGCAATAATACTAGAATGGGTTGCCATGCTCACTTCCAGGGGATCTTCCTGACCCAGGGATTAAACATGCATCTCCTGCATTACAGGTGGATTTTTTACCCATCATATTTAACATGACTCTACATGTGTAAGAGTTTCTTCTTCCATGTGATCTTAACTAGTTTTTAAGACTCTAGTTACATAGAATAAATGAAAATGAGCCTATTTTTTGTGTATCTTTGCATCATTTAACTTGTTTAAGCAAGAATTTATTCCTTCTATTAAATAAAACATGCAACTCAAAGGACAATAGTCTATTGACACTGCTATGAAATTCTCATGTTAATTCTAGGAGCATAT
Source organism: Cephalophus harveyi (assembly GCA_006410635.1). NCBI lineage: Eukaryota > Metazoa > Chordata > Mammalia > Artiodactyla > Bovidae > Cephalophus > Cephalophus harveyi. The sequence goes on from SJYT01026049.1 coordinate 137,083, forward strand.
TTTAAAATTTATGGACTAATCTTGCTGTATTATCTTTATTATAGATTTTCTATCACCTCCTATGCAATATAATTTACCGTGAGAATTTCTTCTAAATAAAAACCAGTTAATGGATTAAGACCTACACTGTTTTCACCTCCATATATATATACATATATATTCTTTTTCTATATGAGTATGTTAGTGTTTATTGAAACTTTATGGGATGCTATTATCTAAAATCTCTAGGCCTCCTGAAGAATTTCCTTCAACAAGAAACTTGCTGAGGATGTGAAATACTAATCAGATAGGAAAAGATAAAAAGTAAGGGAGTTCTCTTGTCCCATAATGTAAATGGAAAGCAGTATTGATTATTAGCTATGCAAAAGACACAGGCCCTGCTTTTGTGTGTCACAAATTGAGGTGTTAGTGAAGTCAGACAAAACAAAAGCTAAAAAAAAACAAAATTAACAGTACCTTTTTCTTGTAGTATTTTCGTCGTGGTGGCTTGATTGTGGCAAGGCAATTCTTCCATATCATGATCAGATTTCGAAGGAGAGGAGAGTGAAGTGTCTTCCCCAACAGAAGAGGAAGGCTCCCCTTCTGAGTACAGTGGTCCTTCTTGAAATTCAGCTATGTGGTCAGACGAGAAGGGCACACTGCCAGCCACTGGAGTGAGGGATGAAGCACCAGAATCTGATTCTGGAGAAGCTCTCAAACCCTTGGGCAGAAGTGATTTGGTAATGTGCATGTGGTTATAGAAACTGTTTGAAGGCTGTTGGTATAAGAGATTATAAAGGAGGTTATGCCACTGATCATCAGTCCATTTGATACTTACTTTGAAATCAGACCAACCTTGTTTTTAGTAAATCCCTATGAAAACCAATTTCAGATGAGACTGCATAATTCACAATGTACCATATTACCACTGTAGCTAACACAGACACCTAAGGCATAATAAAAACAATGACTTGTGCATTAGTTATTTACCACCAGGAAAAATCAACAGCTGAATATCAAAAGCACCATCATGAAATATGACGATCTGGATATTGCTCTTGGTTGTTAGCTCACTGAATGAGTACAGAAAGAATTTGACTTATAACAATATATAGAGGTGAATAAGAATTTAGGAGACAAAGAAGTGAACTATTCCAGCTATTTTCAACTAGAATACAGAATCTGGCTGCAGGAAAATCGTTATTTTCAATAAGCGGTAGGAACAAGGATACAGCCTGAAGCCGCAAGTCAGAAGCAGTCGGGGTGCTCACCTTTCGCTCCAGACTGTCTTCCCCGTCGGTTGAGCTGACACTATCATAGAGTCTTGTCCTGGACGGTCGCTGGCGTCTGTTCTTCAAGGAGAGCTGGGCCCGAGTTTTCAGTGCTTTTGAATCCAGGCGCTCTGTCTCTGGGACTGCTTCATTAAAGTCTAAAAATAAAACATTGCAAAATAATCTGTGAAACCTTTGGAGAGGACTGACAGAGACTATGGACACTGAAAACAAAATATCAAAGTTATCAGTAACACCAGGCAGGAAACGGGTGAGAATCATGGTGGTCTGTCTGGTAACAAAGATGAGATTTGGGAGAAATGTACAAAGCCTACAGAAAGAAACCAACACTAAACACGACCGAAGTCAACAACAAAAATCTAAGATTCACAGATCATAAAACCTTCCTATAATTATACAAAGCCCTCATTAGTATTTATTTGTTTACATGAATATATGCTGAAGTGTTGGATGAAGAAAGATGTGAGAAGAAGGTGTATCAAAGTTGAGAGCTCTTAGAAATTAAGACAAAAATCTACAAAAGTCAGGTGCCAGGTAAAGAGCAGATAACAAAAGGTGACCATCAGCATAAACATTCTATAGCAAAAGTTACCAAAACTGTAACTGTAAAAACTGTACCACTTTGGCCTTAATATTTATATGCTTTTTCCACTCAAAACAGAATTTCTGAAAATTTAGCTTGTTCTTTGCACCCTCTAGAAAGACCAGCAAAGAACTTATCTCAACAGCAAATTTAAGATAACTGGGGAAATAAAACAAGGTAAGCTATCCAAGCAAAACAAAAAGCAATTAAACCATCACAAATACTTAATTTACTAGTATTATGGATGAAGTAGAATAAACTGCCCACTGATAGATAGATAAAGAAGATGTGTATACACACACACGAATATTAAGTTCAGTTCAGTTGCTCAGTCGTGCCCAACTATTTGCCACCCATGGACTGCAGCATGCCAGGTTTCCCTGTCCATCACCAACTCTCAGAGCTTGCTCAAACTCATGTCCATCGACTCGGTGATACCATCCAACCATCTCATCCTCTGTCATCCCCTCTCCTCCTGCCTTCAATCTTTCCCAGCATCGGGGTCTTTTCCAATGAGTCAGTTCTTCAGGTGACCAAGAGGTTGGAGCTTCAGCTTAAGCATTAGTCCTTCCAATAAATATTCAGGACTGATTTCCTTTAAGATTGACTATTTTGATCTCTTTGCAATTCAAGGGACTCAAGTCTCCTCCAACACCATAGTTCAAAAGCATCAATTCTTCGGCATTCGGCTTTCTTTATGGTCCAACTCTCACATCCATACATGACTACTGGAAAACCCATAGCTTTGACTAGATGGGCCTTTGTCAGCAAAGTAATATCTCTGCTTTTTAATATGCCGTTCAGGTTGGTCATAGCTTTTCTTCCAAGGAGTAAGCGTCTTTTAATTTCGTAGCTGTAGTCACCATCTGCAGTGATTTTGGAGCCCAAGAAAATAAAGTCTGTCACTGTTTCCATTGTTTCCCCATCTATTTGCCATGAAGTGATGGGACCAGATGCCATGATCTTTGTTTTTTGAATGTTGAGTTTTAAGCCAACTTTTTCACTCTCCTCTTTCACTTACAACAAGAGGCTCTTTAGCTCCTCTTTGTTTTCTGCCATAAAGGTGATGCCATCTGCATATCTGAGGTATTGATATTTCTCTGCATATCCCGGCAATCTTGATTTCAGCTTGTGCTTCATCCAGCCTGGTATTTTGCATGATGTACTCTGAATATAAATTAAATAAACAGGGTGACAATATACAGCTTTGTCATACTCCTTTCCCAATTTGGAACCAGTCTGTTGTTCCATGCCCCATTTTAACTGTTGCTTCTTGACCTGCATACAGATTTCTCAGGAGGCAGGTCAGGTGGTCTGGTATTCCCATCTCTTTCAGAAGTTTCCACATTTTGTTGTGATCCACACAGTCAAAGGCTTTGGCATAGTCAATAAAGCAGAAGTACATGTTTTTCTGGAATTCTGTTGCTTTTTCTATGATTCAACAGATGTTGGCAATTTGATCTCTGGTTCCTCTGCCTTTTCTAAATCCAGCTCAAATATCTGGAAGTTCATGGTTCATGTACTGTTGGAACTTAGAGAATTTTGAGCATTACACTTTGCTAGCATGTGAGATGAGTGCAATTGTGTGGTAGTTTGAACAACCTTTGGTATTGTCTTTCTTTGGGATTGGAATGAAAGCTGATCTTTTCCAGTCCTGTGGCCACAGTTGAGTTTTCCAAATTTGCTGGTATATTGAGTGCAGCACTTTCACAGCATCATCTTTTAGGATTTGAAATAGCTCTGCTGGAATTCCATCACCTCCACTAGCTTAGTTTGTAGCGATGCTTCCTAAGTTCCACTTGACTTTGCATTCCAGGATGTCTGGCTCTAGGTGAGTGACCACACCATCGTGATTATCTGTGTCTCCATGACGCAGATAATTTTTTGTATAGTTCTTCTGTGTTTTCTTGCCACCTCTTCTTAATATCTTCTGCTTTTGTTAGGTCCATGCTGCTGCTGTTGCTGCTGCTAAGTCGCTTCAGTCGTGTCCAACTCTGTGCAACCCCATAGACAGCAGCCCACCAGGCTCCTCCGTCCCTGGAATTCTCCAGGAAAGAGTACTGGAGTAGGTTCCCATTTCCTTCTCCAATGCATGAAAGTGAAAAGTGAAAGTGAAGCCGTTCAGTTGTGTCCGACTCTTAGCAACCCCATGGATTGCAGCCTACTAGGCTCCTCCATTCATGGGATGTTCCAGGCAAGAGTAGGTTGCCACTGCCTTCTCTGGTTAGGTCCATACCTATTATTATTTTTATTATATTAGGTCCATACATATTATTTAGTTCAGTTCAGTTCAGTCACTCAGTCGTGTCTGACTCTTTGCAACCCCATGAATCGCAGCATGCCAGGCCTCCTTGTCTGTCACCAACTCCCAGAGTTCACTCAAACTCACATCTATTGAGTTGGCGATGCCATCTGGCCATCTCATCCTCTGTCATCCCCTTCTCCTCCTGCCCCCAATCCCTCCCAGCATCAGAGTCTTTTCCAATCAGTCAATTCTTCACATGAGGTGGCCAAAGTACTGGAGTTTCAGCTTTAGCATCAGTCCTTCTAAAGAAAGCCCAGGGCTGATCTCCTTTAGAATGGACTGGTTGGATCTCATTGCAGTCCAAGGGACTCTCAAGAGCCTTCTCCAACACCACAATTCAAAAGCATCAATTCTTCGGCGCTCAGCTGTCTTCACAGTCAAACTCTCATATCCATACATGACCACTGGAAAAACCACAGCCTTGACTAGACAGACCTTAGTTGGCAAAGTAATGTCTCTGCTTTTCAATATGCTGTCTAGGTTGGTCATAACTTTTCTTCCAAAGAGTAAGTGTCTTTTAATTTCATGGCTGCAGTCACCATCTGCAGTGATTTTGGAGCCTTAAAAAGTAAAGTCTGACACTGTTTCCACTGTTTCCCCATCTATTTCCCATGAAGTGATGGGAACAGATGCCATGATCTTCGTTTTCTGAATGCTGAGCTTTAAGCCAACTTTTTCACTCTCCTCTTTTACTTTCACCAAGAGGCTTTTTAGTTCCTCTTCACTTTCTGCCATAAGGGTGGTGTCATCTGTGTATCTGAGGTTATTGATAAAGACAGCTAAATATTTTCTAATCGGTAGTCTCTTTATTTTTCACATGTCAATGGAAAAAAAAAATCCCCTTGATTACTTTAATTTCCTCCTTCTAACAAATTCTGAACTTGCAACTGTCCATGAGGTGTTGTGATCATTGGGAGAGAATCAACTTTACAAGCTCTTGTTTACATATAAAACATGGAAATACAACATAGAGGAATGCAATAATTTAGATACACTGCTGTACACACACATCTTACAATCTATCTATCTCATATTTGGATTGCACATTCTATAATACCAAACACTGTCCCATACACCATCTCATTTGTTCCTCACAACAGCTCCAACAGACAGAGTAGCCAAGTATATATAGCCAAGCATATACTTTGCTTTCCTGAAGCTCAGAAAACTTGACTGTCTTGTCCTCATCCAGCTACCAAACCTTTCTAGTTTCTTGACTCCTAGGCCACTAGCCTGTGTACTCCAACTTAGCTGAGGTTGAACAAATTATTAGAATCAGATTTTAATGCAATTAGAGTTCAGGGTTTTTAGCTGTCAATTTACATGTGATGTGACTAGGAAATTCACTTCTCCAACAGGTTATTATGAAATATTATTAATCTTTCACATATGTGGAAAAATATCAAAAAAGGAAGATGTTGAAAACTGTAGAAAAAATTGTTTCTCAGATGATTTCTTTTTTTGTTGGTTTAGTAACAGCTTTGGTTACCCGGCGACAAAAAGACCTAAGAAAGAAGCTCATTCTACTTTTGTGAGCATGATTCCTTGCACAACAGAACCTGAGCTCTGGAGCACCCAGCACAGTACACAACATTCAGGACTGTAGCAGCTACCTCATCACTCAATGCTGAACAAATAAAGTAAGGGAACATGAAAACTGCTATTAGCAGGATTGGGAGAATAGAGGTTATCCTGGAACCTTGCTCCATTGCTCTTTAGTAATTTGCCTGGTTTGGTTTTGGACAACCACAAAATAACAATTTCAGATGCTTGTTTTATCATCAGCTAGCGCTGACTGGGTGCAAACCATTGGACAGCATGCATGTAACAAAATCTACTAAATGCAGAGTTAGCTAAAGCCTGAGAAGCAGGGCTTTAGAGCCATTACCCAAGTGGCCAACCACACATCACATCTAATTGACAATTTCTGAAGGCCTGAAAACAAAGATCTCAGGATCTCTTTATAGCAGTGACAGAGAGCAGAAGACGTGATGCCTGTGAACTGTGGTGTGGAGAAGACTCTTGAGAGTCCCTAGGACTGCAAGGAGATCCAACCAGTCCATCCTAAAGGAAATCAGTCCTGAATATTCATTGGAAGGACTGATGCTGACGCTGAAGCTCCAATACTTTGGCCACCTGATGCAAAGAGTCAACTCCCTAGAAAAGACTCTGTTTCTGGGAAAGACTGAAGTCAAAAGGAGAAGGGGGTGACAGTATGAGATGGTTATATAGCATTACCGACTCAAGAGATATGAAGCTGAACAATCTCTGGGAGATGATGAAGGAAAGGGAAGCCCGGGGTGCTGCAGTCCATGGGGTCGCAAAGGTCGGGCACAACTTAGCAACTGAACAACAACAATGGATTATAGATCAGTAATTTGTGTTCCCATCTTGAGGAATAAAAAAATTTTTTTAAAGAACCAGAAAACCGGAATTGACCTGAGAATTTTCACTTCATCAACTCTTATGCCAGAAGGAAGTTGGAAGAAGTGTCCAGAGGAAGCAACTATAAAGGCATCACAAATAATCCGCCCCTCAGAAGTATTAGAGGGCGTGTGGGAGAGAGAAGGAAAATGTGGACAGGACTTCTGCTGCTGGGCACTAAAGGGTGATCTAATGGCCAGTAGAAGCTAGCTTTTTAAAATCACGTCACGTAAGAATCAGAATATTACAATTTGAACGTTAGGGGTTCTAGCCCAGCTTTTTCTTTCAGGTAGGAAAACCAAGGCTGAGTGGTCACTGACTTGTCTACTGACCGTATCACACTTAATCTGTGGAAGACCGGATAGAGCACAGTCCTCAGAAGCCTAGCCTCATCCTAGAAGGCCACTATCCAGTCTGAAAGTAAACTTCAGAAGCAATCTTCCACCTTGTTTGAAACCTCTTTTTGGTCTTACTTTATGTTCCAAACAAAAATACCCATCAAGGGCTTATTTGGCAAATTCCCAGAAGGATAAAACAAAAAACAAAACCAAACAAACAAAAAAAACAACTGAGGGATTTTATTTGACTGTGTATTTATCCAAGAAATAAAATCTTTACATGGAAAAATTAGCTGTCAGTTTTGTGGATGACGATAGTTCAGCTGGTTCAACGTTTCCAAGTTACGTGCTGCTCAGTGTAAGGAGCTGGTCACAACTGAGCGGCTAAGCACACACGAAAAAAAGCACACAACGTAAGGGTCTAGGTGGCCATGTTCACAGTCATCCGGCCTCTGCAGAGACCTCAGTCAACAGCACACCACAACGCTGCTCTCACAGCCCAGGACCCGGGGTTCTCCCTCTGCCCTTGCTCTTCACTGTTTCTGGTTCTGCTGGCCATTAGCATCAGAGGAAAACTCCCTTTCCCTCCTCTCCTTTCTTCCCTATTCTTTCTTTCAGACCCTTCAGACTCTGAAACAGCTTATCTCTGACTCAAATGCAGTTCGAAATAGAAAAGAAGAGCAGACACAAGGGGATCGATAAACACAGCAGAAAAATACAGACAAGGTATGAAGCAGCTGACAATAATGCAGTTTTGAGTGGGTGGGACTTCACTTCAAAATACCTGCATTTTAAGGCTAGCTTCAGTATTGATTCACACTGGATCCTTTAAAAGAGTTTAATGGATTTGATCACAATTTCAGCAGCTGTTATGAAAAATGTTCTGTGAAATTAGGATGTTATAGATCATATTATACAGAAACCAGTTCCCTACAGTAATGGTGTGAGTCATTCAGGTTTTCCACTAGATTGATGTTGTTTTTGACGTAAATAGAATGTTGCCCACGGATCAGACATCAGCAGAGGGAACTGGAGCAGCATAACAATGGGGTCTACTCTGTGTTCTTATGTGGATTATTCTACTCAAAACCACTCACACCTTATACCACCACCCTGCCTGGTTTGTGCTATTATCAACCAAAATGCTGAGCTTAATGAGGAACTTGGTGGCATCTTTAAACTCAAAACAGTATCTGCGTATCATTCAGTCACTGCAAGTTCACAAAAGATGGGCCCATAGGGCTTTGGGTTGATACATATTGTATCAGAGGTGGGCTAATGTACTTCAGAGAAACGGTGTAAAATAGTCACCACGAGAGGAGACTTGGGGTTAGTCTTCCTTGAATAGAATCCAAAACAGAGGCTGTCACTAAATTGAGCAATTTATCTAATTGCTCTTTCCCTCAGAATTCTCAGCTTCTAAACAGGCATGATGATAACAACATAATAAAGACTAAATGCATTAACACATATATAAATGCTTGGAAGAGCACATAATAAGCACTTAATAAATGTCTTTATTTACTGACATACAAAAAAAGATTAGCAAGATACTCTTAAGGGACTGAAGCAATTGTAGAACCTGTATATTCATTTTAAATATCTAAAAAACAGCAATATAAAATACATTTTCTAACAGTAAATATGTCCATATAGTTGCATAGCAAGTGAACTGAACAGATACACTTCATACTGATAATGGTGGTTGGTTTCAAAGAAGATATTAGATTTGAAGAGGTTGGTCAACAGGTACCTCAGTCTTATTCGTAATGTTAAAAAAAATTTTGTGTTAGATATTTTAGAAAAATCTCTATATGACAGGTAGTTAAAATTAGCAAAGAAGAAAGAGCACACATTTAGTATATTTTCTTTTAGAGACATCTTAATTTCATCCTAACCTGATAGCTCTAGTGTTCTAGGGCTCAGATGTTGATGTCAGCCCAGGATGCCAGTCAGTGTCCCGGGGGCCATCAGCCAGCCCTGGCGTGAGAAGGCCCTTTCATCACACACATGGAGACTGCGCCTGCTTGGCCATTTTACTGCCAGACGATCTGGACTAAAGAAGACCCTACAGCTTAGCTTCCTTCCAGCTACTTCTCTGTTTTAGTGCGTAGGGGAAGATGTACTGAATCAGATATGGTAATTTGAGGTCAAGTTATACAACTTCAGCTCACCTTATGAAAGTACTTTGGTTAGGAACCCACCCATGGGCAACTCTCACTCTAGACTCTAGTAATAGTTGATTTCTTTACAACCACCCAAGTCTGACAAATTTTATACCCCAGGCAGTATTCATGAAATTTTAGGAGGCTGACTTGATTTCTTACCCTTTTAGATCAATCAAAAGATTCAGTTCAGTTCACTCGCTCAGTTGTGTCTGACTCTTTGCAACCCCATGAATCGCAGCACGCCAGGCCTCCCTGTCCATCACCAACTCTTGAAGTTCACCCAGACTCACGTCCATCGAGTCAGTAATGCCATCCAAGATTACTGTTTCCTAATTTTTAATTAGGTCTGACTTTATTGTCATATATATGTTATTTGCTAATCTTTGAAAAATATTGAGGAATACTGTTTACCTCTTTATCAACAAATGCAATCTCAAAACTATCCATATGGTCTTTGAAACATTATTTGGCTATTTGTTTTAACATAGTGTACTTCTGCTTTATTGACTATGCCAAAGCCTTTGACTGTGTGGATCACAATAAACTGTGGAAAATTCTGAAAGAGATGAGAATACCAGACCACCTGACCTGCCTCCTGAGAAATCTGTATTCAGGTGAGGAAGCAACAGTTAGAACTGGACATGGAACAACAGACTGGGTCCAAATAGGAAAAGGAGTACGTCAAGGCTGTATATTGTCACTCTGCTTATTGAACTTCTATGCAGAGTACATTATGAGAAACGCTGGGCTGGAAGGAGCACAAGCTGGAATCAAGATTGCCGGGAGAAATATCAGTAACCTCAGATATGCAGATGACACCACCCTTATGGCAGAAAGTGAAGAGGAGCTCAAAAGCCTCTTGATGCAAGTGAAAGAGGAGAGTGAAAAAGTTGGCTTAAAGCTCAACATTCAGAAAACGAAGATCATGGCATCTGGTCCCATCACTTCATGGGAAATAGATGGGGAAACAGTGGAAACAGTGTCAGACTTTATATTTTGGGGCTCCAAAATCACTGCAGATGGTGACTGCAGCCATGAAATTAAAAGACGCTTACTCCTCGGAAGAAAAGTTATGACCAACCTAGACAGCATACTCAAAAGCAGAGACATTACCTTGCCAACTAAAGTCCGTCTAGTCAAGGCTATGGTCTTTCCAGTAGTCATGTATGGATGTGAGAGTTGGACTGTGAAGAAGGCTGAGCGCCGAAGAATTGATGCTTTTGAACTGTGGTGTTGGAGAAGACTCTTGAGAGTCCCTTGGACTGCAAGGAGATGCAACCAGTCCATTCTGAAGGAGATCAGCCCTGGGATTTCTTTGGAAGGAATGATGCTAAAGCTGAAACTCCAGTACTTTGGGCACCTCATGCGAAGAGTTGACTCATTGGAAAAGACTCTGATGCTGGGAGGGATTGGGGGCAGGAGGAGAACGGGACGACAGAGGATGAGATGGCTGGATGGCATCATGGACTCGATGGATGTGAGTCTGAGTGAACTCCAGGAGTTGGTAATGGACAGGGAGGCCTGGCGTGCTGCAATTCAAGGGGTCGCAAAGAGTCGGACACGACTGAGTGACTGAACTGAACTGTTTCTCCAGTGCAGTCTGGTATTTAACTTAGCCGTCTTCAGTGTATGGTCAGTCTGCACTCCTATTCTCAGAGTAGAGAGAGGTCCAGATTTTGCTGTCCATATCTTTTAAGACTATACTTTCAGGGGTCATTTCTGTAGTTCATAGCTCGGGAATGACTCTTTAGAAATGCCACTAGACTAGCCTACCTATATAAGAAGTGGCTATAAGTCAGAAAAGCAACAACAACAAAAAACTATATGAGCTATCCTAAATTCCACCATATATCATTTGAAACACTTGTACAAGTTGCTTGATTCTGAGAATATAAAGCGATTACAGAATTTAGATTTAGACAACAAGGCATTTATCTCAGGACTCCTTCATTGTCAGCTGTCTTTAGACTTTGACAGAAAAGATCTGCATTACCTAAAATTTGAATAAATGTTAAATCAAATCTGCAATACATCATGAGAAACGCTGGGCTGGAGGAAGCTCAAGCTGGAATCAAGATTGCGGGAAGAAATATCAATAACCTCAGATATGCAGATGACACCACCCTTATGGCAGAAAGTGAAGAAGAACTAAAGAGCCTCTTGATGAAAGTGAAATGAGAGTGAAAAGTTGGCTTAAAGCTCAACATTCAGAAAACTAAGATCATGGCATCTGATCCCATCACTTCATGGCAAATAGACGGGGAAACAGTGAAAACAGTGGCTGACTTTATTTTTCTGGGCTCCAAAATCACTGTGGATGCTGATTGCAGCCATGAAATTAAAAGACGCTTGCTCCTTGGAAGGAAAGTTGTGACCAACCTAGACACCATATTAAAAAGTGGAGACATTACTTTGTCAACAAAGGTCTGTCTAGTCAAGGCTATGGTTTTTCCAGTGGTCATGTATGGATGTGAGAGTTGGACTATAAAGAAAGCTGAGTGCCAAAGAATTGATGCTTTGGAACTGTGGTGTTGGAGAAGACTCTGGAAGAGTCCCTTGGACTGCAAGGAGATCCAACCAGTCCATTCTAAAGGAGATCGGTCCTGGGTGTTCATTGGAGGGACTGATGTTGAAGCTGAAATTCCAATACTCTGGCTACCTGATGCGGAGAGCTGACTCATTGGAAAAGACCCTGATGCTGGGCAAGACTGAGGGCAGGAGGAGAAGGGGACAATAGAAGATGAGATGGTTGGATGGCATTGGGTGGACTCCAGGAGTTGGTGATGGACAGGGAGGCCTGGTGAACTGCGGTTCATGGAGTCACAAAGAGTCAGACACGACTGAGCGACTGAACTGAATACTGAACTGAATAAATCAAATCAAATGGGCAAACTGGCTGGGAACTGCAGACTTCTGTGAGGAGGACTATGAAATCAAGTGCAGAACTTGGGTCTAGGAAGGTGGATTATGTGAATGTCCTTTTCTTAACATTCTAGAGTCTTTGACATGACAATAAACAAGCTTCTGTGTTCTTACTCAGGGTCTCCTACAGGTATCAAAATTAGCTTTTCTGTCAAAAATCTCTAGATATAAGTAATCACAAGCATGCTAATTAAGTGACTCCCCAAGTTATATATTCGAGGCTATATCTTCCTTGATTACAGTATGGAAAGAATATTATAAAATACTACATAAAATCTGAATAAAATTCAGATGTGAATGCCTTTGGTAGATTTTATGCCTTTGGTAGAGAATCACCTGTTACCTGAGATGAGAGTTGTTTGCTTCCTAAATGGGAAAGTATCTTTCGACTAGAGGAGAGACTGAGTTATGTACGGCATTAGAAGATTTAAGAAAACTTAAAATTTACAATACGTATAAGAATAATAGATATGTATAAGAACTTCTTAAGTACTTGAAAATATTGTCAGTTGCTAATAGTACATAAAAAGGAAATCAAATATAACAAATTCATAAATGCAATTTAAAATGTTTGCCGATGTTCAATTAGCTAAGTCCGTATATAGGAACTAAATATTCAAAGATCACTTAGTATAGATTTGTAAATCAAATTAAAAAACTATGTTTTTGATAATGTAACTTGAATAAATCAAACATTAAAACGACAATAAAAATCAGAATGACTTTTTGGTGCCCCTAAACTCTTCTGTTTCATCCAAAAACAAAAAAACAAAAACCTCACAAGCAACAGAATTTTTAGTATATCTACATTCTAATGTTTCCTAACTTTTCTCATAAGTGGATTTCCTCTTGTTCTCATTAATAATCAGGGCCAGTATTGAAGTAGAACATTACTTCATGTCCACCTACAAGAATTCAATTATAATCTGATGCCTGTGCCCTACAGTAACGGAAAAACTTTAAGGGACTGAACCTTTATTGGAACAACATGGTTGGCAGATTGTTCAGAACTATGCATACAAGATAATTTTCTGGTCCCAATTCTGGAAACAGTTGTTCATTTTTTGAGTTTTGATTCTCTAGATGCTATGATCCGAGGATTGATCCTGTTTAGCTCTTGGCTAATAGAATAAATGTCACCTTAAATGAAATCCTGAAAAATCCACAGGAACCCACTGTGCACCCTACATATACAAATCACTTTGTGCACTTTCTACTTTTATATCCCTCCATCCTAACTTCCCAGCCTATTCTTTTAGTCAACTTACCTTAGCATAACCATATGGCATCTTCCAAACTTACCTTAGCATAACCATATGGCGTCTTCCAAACTATGTAACTATGACTCCATGGTGAACCACGTTATAAAACAAAAGAAACATTTCAAAACACAGCTATCTTGTACAATTTCCTTGAAATGGAGTTATATTCCACATTTGGGTCAAAACTGTCTTTACTTCCAGAAGATCACAATCTACCTTATAGTTCAACTGGCTTTTGAATTTCACTCAAAAGCCAAAATAAAATAGGAAGCAGCTCACTTTTCCTAAAATTAACAGAAAATTACTAAGCTTACGCTCATTCTGACAAAAATCACTTGCCTTCTATCGAAACAACTCCAGCTCTCCTAGCACTCATACATATCTCAGTATGACTGAAGGGTCTGGTGCCTTCTGTGACCTTATGAAGACGCAGTGAGAAACATGAACCAAGGAGAGTTGCCATTTTGCAACTCAATACCTCCTTTTGAATGCCTCGTTGATTTGGCAACAAAAGTCTTAATGGCTTACACATAGACAGATGCGAAACTTGCACAAAACTAGACAGGCAATTTAAGTGCTTCGCTTTCTGGGTAAGAGAACAGATTTTGGCTTTAATGATATGCCAGAAAACAATCAATAAGTATCGATTTCTCAGTCATTTGGCTTGTTCATTAAAATTTTCCACAGTGACTTACTGGGAATGTTCAACCTTTAATTAGTACAAATCAATAATATTTCATGGTCAAAGTTACTTACTGGGAATTAAAAGTTACTGAAAATAATTTGTTCAGGAAAAATGAAAATCGTGAAAGTGTACCAAGAAATGATGTCTATATGCATGATAAAGAACGCTTGAATCTAGTTGAGAATTCTCCCCTGCCTCGATTCAGAGCTAAACGACACGCCAGCATGGAGTAATACTCCACTGTATACTCTCTGTATCTTGTGCTCTGGCATAGGACACTCCTGATGATGGAGAACAAGCATTCACTTCCCTTTGCACATCTTGCCATTTCGTGAATTCTGACTTTAATTATGTCTTTAACTTTTGTTTAACATTCTGGATTCCAGTGCTAAAAGTGAATGTTTAGTGTATTCTCAGACTCCATCAGGAAATAAATCAGATGTGGTGATAGGAGTCTGGCCTGGCCTAGAATCCACAGGTATCAGAAAAGAGCTGCTAACAATGAGGACTTGGGGAAAAGCAGAAAAGACACAGACAACACAAGGTTACAGCCTCAGCAAAAAATGATTTTCTGGAGGAGTCCAAAGTCCAGGAACTTTCTTATCAATATAAATGTATGGCTGATGCTGACTTTTCATTTTCCCTTAAAAATCTTAAACTAGTATTTATTTTAAGCCTAAAAAAACCATTGTGGTTTTTCTCATTCTCATCTTTTAATTATGCTACTTAAATTTTTTATATTCAAAATATTTTATTTAAGCAAAAAAGTATACCATCTATACAAGTTATATAGAAATAGGAGGGGAAAAAGACACTTCTGTACCTACTATTGAGTCTAAGAAATAAAATTATTACTTCTGAAGCCCTCTCTATGCCCTGTTCCTAGTTGTAACCCTTGGTTTTTTTCTCCTAGTTATACCACAAAAGTATCTCTAAATAATATATTGATTAATTTTGCTTGTTTTTTAAACTTTACATACATGGTAATGAACTGTATGTAATATCTTCAAATCATTCTTCTTTTTGTCTGCTCAACATGATGTTCAAAGGTTTGATCAGGATTAATTACCTTTTAACTGTAGCTATCATAAATGATGTTGCTGCACATTTTTGAACATGTCTCCTGGCACACAGCAAGAATTTCTGGAGAGCACACATATATACACAGAAGTGAACATACTGGGCCATAGAATTTGCACATATTCCACTTTACTGCTGCTGCTGCTGCTGCTAAGTCGCTTCAGTCATGTCCAACTCTGTGCGACCCCACAGATGGCAGCCCATTGGGTTCCCCCGTCCCTGGGACTCTCCAGGCAAGAACACTGGAGTGGGCTGCCATTTCCTTCTCCAATGCATGAAAGTGAAAAGTGAAAGGGAAGTCGCTCGTGTCTGACTCAGTGACCCCATGGACTGCAGCCTACCAGGCTCCTCCGTCCATGGGAGTTTCCAGGCAAGAGTACTGGAGTGGGATGCCATTGCCCTCTCCATTTTACTAGATAATTCAAATTGTTTTAATAAATAGTTGTATGAGTTTTCCTTTTTTCCCCTACATACTAGCTATCACATATTACCATGAAACTTTGTCTTTGTCAATCATTTTATTTTTATTAGTAAGGCTGAACATTTATGTTCATCAACCTTTGGGTTTCTTCTTTTGTGAACAGATTGCTTATGTGTTTTTTCCATTTTTCTATTATGTTAGTTGTGTTTTTTTATGATTGGGTAAGTTTAAGTATATTCTGGATAACAATAACCAACTTTTTTCTTAGTTACATGGGCTAAGCCTCTCTCAATTTTTGGCTTCTAAGTTTTACTAGTGTCTTTTCATAATCAGATTTTCTTAATATTATTGTGCTCAAAATTATCAGATTTTGCTTATGATTTAGAAATTTTGTATTAAATAAGATATCACATGAGCATTCTCCTACATTTTCTTCTAAAAGTTTTAAATGCTGCCTTTCATTGTCGAGATTTTAATCCATTTGAAATCTATTTCACGAATGGTATGAGATCAGATCCAATTTCAGTTTTCTCTTGAGTGGTCAATTTTCCCAGCTATCTGTTGGTCCATCCTCTCCCCACTAATCTGTCACGTCTGCTTTGTATTATTCTCAAACTAACATGAATGGACCAGTCTGTTTCTGGACTCAATTCTGTTGCACTGGTCTACTTGTCAGCTGCTGAGGTTACACCACACTGTCTTAATACTGTTGCTTTAAAATGAATCTCAGCAACTGAAAGAACAAGTTCCCTCACCTTGGTATTCTTCAGGAATATCTTGATTATTCTGGGCCAACAAGTTGGTTGTCCACCTACATTTTAGAAACAACCTGTCAAGTTCTGAAAAATCACCTGTTCAAATTCTGATGGAAAATGCATGGAAATATATAGATTAGTTTGGCATAATGTCATTTTTTCAATATTGAGCCTTCCTGTCTCTTTTGATTCATACAGGTCATCTTGAATGTCTTTTCATGGATCTTGAGCTTCTTTTGTTAAATTCACACTGGATACTTTATATTTTTTTGTTGCTATCATAAATGGTAGCTTGTAAAAGAATGTTAAACTCAATAATTCTGATGATCTGAAGACTTTTGAGGTTTTCTTATGTATTTAATTTTATTACTGGTGAATAATGGTAACATTGCTTCTTTTCATTCCTTGTATCTTTTATCTCTTATCTTGTCTACTTCTTGATAGGACCTCTAGGACAACATTGAGTAGATGTGTAATAAACAGTTATGGTGAAATGTTAAAAGTAGTCTTCATTTTAAAGGGAATTCTTGATTTTAACATTTCACCACCAAACATGATAACTGACAGAGACTTGTTACCCTCATATAACAAGAAAGGTCATATGTATTTCTAGTTTAAGAAACTTTTTATCATGAATAAGTGTTCAACTATATTTAGTATTTGTCTTCATCTAATAAGATGGTTATATACATTTTTTTTCTAGTTAATGTGTGAATTATATGAGCTTTCTAATATTAAACCAACTTTGTCTTTCTAACATAGACATAGGTGGTCATGATAATGTATATGAAGATCTTCAAAATGTATTTCTAGATTCAACATTTATCTTTGTGACAAGTAGTTGGTTTTATTTTAAATAAAGAGAATTCTGGCTAGCCAGTGGGTGTTCACTCTGCTCATCTGAAAATACAGGAAGAACTCTATTTCAGAACACAACTGTGTTAGTTTAAACCTCATAAACCTGTATTAACCCCATATCCAACCTAACTATCAACTATACAGATATATACTACATTAGCTATACAAAAAGAAATACTCAAGGCATTTGCCAGGGAGTATAAACCTTAACGCTCTATGAAAAGCTCACTAAGAATGACACTTGTATAAAAAGAAAGCTTTTTAAAGAAAAACAAATCTCCAATTCTTTGAGAATATTTATGAAATCTTTACTAAGTAATGGAGGTGACACTCCAATTATGGAAGATATTTTTTAAGCTTAACTGTGGTAGGGGCTTGTTTTCAAACAAAACAAGTCATGACTTTACATGGATTATTTTTAAGAAAATGAATCCTGTTAATAAAACTTGTCCATTCAATTTCAAATATTGGTTATAAGATATAGCCACTGATTCTTTCATGTTTAGAAATTCTTTGTCATTATTCAAAAATTTGTTTTGAATCTTAAAAATAAACTTATTTACAAACAAAACCCCCACAACAGTTGAATGGGAACGTCTTAATGAATAGTCAATCCATCTTCTCCAGCAAATATTCTAAATTTTATCTACAGGTATTCACACACAAAAAGAATAAAGTTAATATAGGAAAGAATAAATAAGAAATTCCCATTTGATTCATCCAAAAGAAGGCAAGAAAGTAGATAAAAAGAACAAAGAAAGATTTACAAACAGTAAGATGTTAGATTTAAACTCAATTCAATAAATAAATAGCAACTTTCTAAAGCTGAGAAAAAATTTTAAACATAAGATAGAGACTGTAATAAAAATAGGCAACCAACCATTGCTTACAAAAGACAGACAATTTGTAATAAAAGAATGGAAAAAGACATCTCACAGACACTAAAAGAAAGATAACACAGCCCTTCAAATATCAAGCAAAATCAATAATAAGGTCAATTACTAGAAATAAAGAGGGACATCTCCTAATGATCAAGAGGTCAATCTACTAGCAGTTGTTTACTTTCCCTTGCTCTTCTTGATAATGACTTCATTTAAATATGAGTAAATTATCAAAAAATGATTCAATTCAGAAAAATCAGACTCAATGCAAACAAATAAGCTAACACCTGGGTCACAACAAGCAAGGATAGGGCCAATGACCAAAGAACTGGCTGGTGTGAATACCTAAGCAGGCTCAGAGTTCTACTGACATGTCCCTACATCCCAGGTTTTCAACTGACTGAGTTCAGGATTCAAATGTAAACTACTGTCTTAGAGATCTACTTTTAAGACATCTCGGGCTTTAACGCAACAGCCAAACCATTTTGTGGAAAAAGACTAAGGGAAAGCAGAAACAGAATGAAGGTATTATTTTCTCTAAGATATTCTTAAATAACCTAAAAGGTAGCTAAGAAATGTTTGTATTTTTAAAGGTATTGGAATTGACTAATTCCAGCCACAATCTATTATAAAAGTGGCTTCTCTGGTGACTTAGATGGTAAAGAATCTGCCTGCTAGGCGGAAGACCTGGGTTCAATCCCTGGGTTGGGAGATCTCCTGGAGAAGGGTATGGCAACCCACTCCAGTATGCTTGCCTGGAAAATCCCCACGGACAGAGAAGCCTGGCGGGCTATAGTCAATAGGGTCACAAAGAGTCGGACATGACTGAGCGACGAAGCACAAGCCTTTCCTATAATCTGCTCTCTTGCAATTTAAGTCGTTTTCTTCTTGCACAGTTTTCACTGGAGTTAAGAAACAGAAAGTAACTAAAGGAACTAATGATGCTGAAGCTGAAACTCCAGTACTTTGGGCACCTCATGTGAAGAGCTGACTCACTGGAAAAGACTCTGATGCTGGGAAGCATTGGGGGCAGGAGAAGGGGACGACCGAGGATGAGATGGCTGGATGGCATCACCGACTCAATGGAAATGAGTCTGAGTGAACTCCGGGAGTTGGTGACGGACAGGGAGGCCTGGTGTGCTGCAGTTCATGGGGTCGCAAAGAGTCGGACACGACTGAGCGACTGAACTGAACTGAAAAGGAACTAAGGATAAAATGCTTTATACAAAATATTCTATGTTCATACTTTGGCAAAGATAATATTCGATGTTATTTAACCAGTGGTCCACTGGCTGAGTAGATGGGCATGAAATAAAACAAGTGTTTGGTAGTAATGCCCAAAATTCAAAGGGATCCTTGAATTTACACTTACAAACCTACTGCTGCTGCTGCTGCTAAGTCGCTTCAGTCGTGTCTGACTCTGTGTGACCCCAGAGACGGCAGCCCACCAGGCTCCCCCATCCCTGGGATTCTCCAGGCAAGAACACTGGAGTAGGTTGCCATTTCCTTCTCCAATGCATGAAAGTGAAAAGTGAAAGTGAAGTGGCTCAGTCGTGTCCAACCCTCAGCAACCCCATGGACTGCAGCCCACCAGGCCTCTCCATCCATGGGATTCTCCAGGCAAGAGTACTGGAGTGGAGTGCCATTGCCTTCTCCGACAAACCTACTAGTGGCCCAGTTTCTGTTATGCCTTAATGCTATTAACAGTATTGCTCTGGATTTTCTCACTTCCTATGATTTCAGCCTTTTCTGAAGGCAGAGTTCCCATCAGTTGTCTGAGAAGCAGAGGATTCTAAAAAAGCAGTACAGTTCAGCTGCATAGTTAAGAAAATGGGCTGTAGAGCTGGATGAGAACAGCTCTCCTGTTCACCGAGAATGCATGCTATATCCTTCATTGCTCAGTCGTGTCCAACTCTTTGTGACCCCATGGACTGCAGCCCGCCAGGCTCCTCTGTCCATGGGGATTCTCCAGGCAAGCATACTGGAGTATGTTGTCATGCCCTCCTCAGGGGATCTTCCCCACCCAGGGATTGAACTAAGGTCTCTCGCATTGTAGGCAGATTCTTTACCGTCTGAACCACCACAGTGAGCCTGGGCAGACGGCTTAATTTCTTCACCTACAGTTTCTGATCTGTGAAATGGGATGACAGCAATACTATACTTACAGTTGTTGTGAGAATTAAGCGAATTACTACGAGTAACTTAAACACTGCCTGCCCTGTAGAACTATTGTGTTGTTTCCCAGAAATATTTTTTTAAGTGAAGTATAGTTGATTTACAATATTGTGTTAGAAAAGTATTGCTTGTTATCATTATTGTTGACTTTGCAAATGTTATCTTTTTCCATTAATAGAGTTTTTAATTTTTAAGAAAAAAAAAAAACTGTTAATGGGTCACAATGCTTACAGAATTAAGTATAAACTGTTCTTCATGCATCCAAAGCCTACTTTTACTCCAAAAATACCCTACAACACACCTTGAATGTAAAGTCCCACCTTTAACATAAGGTTTCTGAATCAGGAAAAATTATTCTAATTTTATTCACTTTTTCCCCATCTTCAACCTCCCTCTCCATCTCTTAAAATGTTCATATTGTCTATTCGTTTCATACCAAACCCTTCCCTGGTGGCTCAGTAATTAAAGAATCCGTCTGCAATGCAGGAGACCTGGGTTTGATCCCTGAGGAGAAAGAAATGGCAACCCACACCTGCATTCTTGCTTGGAGAAGTTCATGGACAGAGAAGTCATGGGGTTATAAGAGTCGGACACGACTTAGCAACTAAACCAACCAAAACCTTCTCCTGCCTCATCTGGAATACCTGGAGGCTCAGTAAGAGCATGTTATTTAAGGGAGTTTTTTTTTTTTATTTTAGGGAATTTAATCGAACTACAACTACAACTCTTTCTTCTACCAGGATCTCTCTAACAAGCCTGTTCTCTGCTCTTTTTCTAATCCTCACTTGAACATCTGGGTGGCCACAGACATTTCTCGTCACTTCAGGGCCTTTGGATACAAACTAGAGAACTCTTATATAGACCAGCATTACTCAGACACTAAGAAATTACAAGCATGAAACATGGCAGCAGGACAAAACGTTCATTTTTCACATTCTGAAACACGTGTAAACTAGTACCTGCCAGGCATACCGGTGTAAACTAGAAGTGATTTTAGAGAGTCTGTTGTGTCTCTTGGTGAAAAAACAAAAACCAAAAAACTGTTATACTTGTATTATGTATTTTAAGAAAAAAGTATCAAACTGTATTAAATAATATGTTTGTATATATAATCTCCCAACTGTTTTTTTTTTTTTTTTTTTTTTTACATGGTGCAGCTTGTGGGAAGCTTAGTTCCCAGACCAGGGATTGAACCTGGGACCCTCGTCAGTGAGCGAGCAGAGTCCTAACCCCTGGACTGCCAGGAAATTCCCAGTATGTCCACATTTTAATGAGATATTTCAGTAGACTTAGTTTATAGAAAAAGCCATATGTGTGATGTTTGAATAGAAATTTAACTGTGGTAAATTTTTGCATGATTTGAAAAATGGTTTTATCACTCTAAATATGTACAATAATTTAATAAGAGAGTCACACAATTAATCCATCCACAGCTGGGAAGCTTGTTCCTAAAAGAGGATGAGTTCTTGAGAACAAGTGACTGCTTATATGCTCTTTCTTTCCTCCTCTTGCTTTTCTGCCTCCTTCACCCTCTCTTTCCTTTTCTTTCACTATTTCATTCCAACACGGTTTTTCACTGATCTGTAATTGGTAATCCTTTTGCTTCACTGAGCTGACTCAGACCCAAAAAGATGCTAAACCACTCATTCTATCAATAAGACTCCAGTGCTTAGAAAACAAATCAGAGCTGGACAGTCTACAGGAGGTGAGGAGACAAAGCCCTGCACCTCAAGGGTGAAAACTAGCAGAACCGACCTCCACTGCTGTATCTATCCTGGTGCAAAAAGGTGTGTGCTTGGGGGTGGGGGTGGTAATTAAATGCCAAATGACCTGTGTTTGGTCCGCTGCTTTACTTCCTTTTCTAAACCTCAACGACTTCAGCGTTCCCTAGCAACAGAAGCAAAGGATCAATTTAGAAAAGTGCTTTCCAGAGCATTCCTATCTAGCTACTGACCAAGCCATTTTAGTTTATGTGATCAAGCAATTGAAATTCAAGGAGATTTATCACTGACTGTCCTCGCCAACAAAACTGGAAGAGGACCGTTTGATATGTATGCTACTAATGTCTGAGATGACTGATTCCACCTCTACCGCACAAGCATGAATTGGTTTCAGGAAGAATTAGTAGTCTCTGCATTTCACCGTGAACCGACAGTGTTGCTAGGGAAACTGATAATTATGTGGCAAAATGGAGGGTGTAGAATAGAAGAAAAAGGGTTCTGAAGAAATGTAAGGTTTTGATCCAAATCAACATATTAACAATAAAGTATGTTGATCTTCTGTAGTCATATAATTTAATAAATACTGTTAATTATATGTTTGACAAGATACTGATTTCAGAACTAAAAGAAATGAATCAGACATTGCAAAGTCACTGGTTACTGATAATATTTTGTGTATGGCACAGCAGGAATATATATTTATTATAAAAACTACAGTGCATCTGAAGAATTAAAATATTCAAAAAAGTGGGAAAAAACACACTGATTTGATTTCCTTTTTAAGAAAATCAGCTTACAGAGCTCCAGATATAAAAACTGTAACTCTATAATGCTCTAATAAAATTTCCTTTTTTCATCTCAAACACTGTTTAGGGGGGAGAAAGAAGAAGTGTTGCTATTTTTATATTATGCATAGTAAAAAAAAAAACCAGCCTAGAGAAGTTGAATGACCTTCTTGAAGTCACACACTTCTTCAGTTAGTGGTAATGTTGGTGCTAAACACTTTTCTTTAACCACTGGGAGGCATTATTTACAGATTATGTCACAGTAAGGGAAAACACAGCAAGAGGATGTAAACTTAGTGAAGAGACTCAAATCTCGAAATATTACTTCAATTTTAAATGAAAATTTCCAATACTTTTCCTTTTTAACAGCTAAGAGTTTAGTTCTGAAAGTTAATGATATGATATAAACACCTGCTTATCCAGAAAGTCTCAATGGAGGCATTGCCATCTGTGTGGCAGAGCGTCAGAGAATCACACAGCTCATGAGTGACCTCAGTTTCACTGCGCATCACACCACTGCTGTGAGCTGCCAGTCCCTTCATGACAATGCTACCGCAGGACATTCTTTTATTTTCACTTTTTCTAACGTCCACTAGGCAGAAATTTTAAGAGATGAAACTGAAAGTTTTATGTCTTCCTATGTATTCACCTTCATGAATTCTTAACACATTTTTAAATTTATAAATATACTACACATATTAAAGCATTCACGTTCTTATAGATGCAATCCATGTACAGGTGCGTTGGGGGAAGAAAATAAGTGGTTCATTTATGCTTGGTATATGAACAAAGACCATTTGCTTTATTAATATTTTCATTATTAATAGAAGATGTTTCCAGTGTTTTGGTCTGATTTGGTCTTTGACAGGAAAGAATGAGACATATATACAAGTCATCAAGGTAAAAGCAGAAAACTATACAGAACTTCTTAACTCAATGAACTCTAAATGATGGAAGTGTATAGTCAGCCTTCTGATGTTATGAAAAAGATCTTCATTCTAGGGACCAAAAAAATCATAATCCCTAAGCAGTGTAACTCACCCTAGATGGGACAAACTATCAGTTTAAGGCAGTTCATTAAGCGTATCAAGTTTATGTGGTTTAAAATTAGTATCTGGCTTGTCAAACTTGAAATTTTGTTGTTTTTTTTACTTCAAAGATTTGTTTTTGATAAAACAAGAGCAAAATGATAGGTTACTATTTTGATAAGCCCTTTCTTCTTTCCCAAAGCAGGAAAGCTTTTTCACCTTTTAAATCTCTGAATAAAACAAAGAAGAATGTAAGGCCAAATTTTATAGTCGTTAAAAATCATTTTTATGGTTAGGTTGAACAAACCTTGACTTAGGCCATCTTGACAAGACGTCTGCTTGATATCCAAGTTCTCCAAGGTATCTCCTTTAGAGACCTCACCAAGAGATGTCCTTCTCTCAAAGATGTTGTTGTTGTTGTTAACTTGAGTCCCATTTTGCTTCAGTAGCCTGAACACCTCAGCTTCCAAATCTCTAATCTAAGAGAGAGAAAAAAAATACACTCATGAAACCATAAAGCAGCACTCTTCTCCAAGCACGAGGCAAAACTACCCTATTATTCTTTTTTAAAAAATTTTATTAAAATATAGTTGATTTACAATATTGTGTTAAATTCTGCTGTAAAGCAAAGTGACTCAGTTTTTTATATATATATATATTCTTTTCCACTATGATTTATCATGGGCTTCCCTGGTGGCTCAGCTGGCAAAGAATCCACCTGCAATGCAGGAGACTCAGGTTTGATCCCTGGGTCAGGAAAATTCCATTGAGAAGGAAATGGCAACCCAATCCAGTATTCTTGCCTGGCAAATCCCACGGAGAGAGGAATCTGGTGGGCTACAGTGTATGGGCTCACAAAGATAAATTCTATGACTTACCTTTTTATCATATTTTATGATTTATCAGAGACTATTGAGTATAGCTCCCAGTGCTAGACAGTAAGACCTTGCTGCTTATCCAACCTATGCATAGCAGTCTGCATCTGCTAATCCCAAACTCCCAGCCTTTTCATCACCTCCCCTTAGCAACCACAAGCCTATTCTCTATGTCTGTAAGTCTTTTTTTATTTCATAGATACTGCATTTTGGTAGCATTTTAGATTCCACATATAAGTGATATCATATGGTTTTTGTCTCTGTCTTTCTGACTTATTTTGCTTAGTATGAGAATCTCTGGGTCCATCCATGTAGCTGTGAATGGCATCATTTCATTCTTTTTAGTGGTTGAGTACTATTCCATTGTATAAATGCACCATATCTTCTTTATCCATTCATCTAAGATGTGGTTGTCTCCATGTCTTAGCTGTCTGTAGTGAATCGTTCTGACATGAACACATGGGTGCGTGTATCTTTTAGAGTTAAGTTTTGTCTGACTATTCTATCATCCAGTGGCTTTGTGCACGTGACTCACCCGTACTTGCAAGCCTTGAACTTCCACGAGGTGAGCTTTTTCCAAATCTTCTATTTTCTTTCTTTCTGCTTCCTGTCTTTTGATGAAATCAAGTTCTCTTAAGGAGAAAATAATAGATCTCAGGGCATCAAATACTCAATAAATGAGGAAATATAAAAATTCTTATCTGAAGTAATGAGCCACACAGTGAAATAAGTAACTAGACAGCTATTTAAATAAATAAAACTCACTCACAGAGAAAAGGTATCTAGTGATGAAAGCAAATAAAATGTTTTAAAGATATACAAGGTAAATAAAAATGCTTTGACTCTGCTTACTGAGATTTTCATTTGTAGCTCCTGATTCTGGAGCACCTGTTCATATTTGGATCGAAGCTACTGAACTAATGACCCACCGTGGTAATTTAGCGGAGATAATAACATGTTCAGTAGAAATAATTCCACATTTATAAAGTCATTTACCTAGTAAACTGATGGAATGGATGGTAAGAGTTTTAAAAAGATAATTATTATAAGAGTGCTTCTTAGAAATGACAATAGGCTGAATGGGCCAGAAACACAGAGGGGAAGCTGTCACTACACATCTGAGGATATCATGAGGACAAGGAGAAATATCAAATGTGGTAGAATTTATTATAAAATTATTACATGAAATAAGAGTTAGGAATACTTTTAATAAGAATTAAGATAGAGATGTATTGAATTCACAGTCATAAGAATAACTGCTTCCTTTTTAAGATACTTTTATAGCAATACCTTTTAAACATTAAAACCATTATTTCTATGATAGGAAATAACAGATACCATGAATCTTACATATATGCTTAGCTTTTAAGGCTTGACATGCAAGACCAGAAGGGATACTGGAGTTACTTTCTAAGTAACTGATGAAAAAATATGGTAAGAATCTTCCTGGTCTCCCTGAAATTACACTAAGATCCAACAGATGGAAGCAAAGCAACATCAGTTTGAAAATAGGTGTTGAAATTTAAAACCCAAGTCTGGTGATGGTCTCTCACTGTAGTGAACCAAGGCCCTTGTGATTCTCTCACAAGGAAAGGAAAGTAACAGGGCAAGGGGCCTTGTCAGTCAATATTTCCACTATCTGCAGTGGGGAAATTGTGAAGTTAACTGATTCTAAGAACAGAAACAGAAGGCCCCAGTTGCTGCTTTGTACCCACTATATCCAACAGGCATTTTGCACGACTTCAACTTGGCTTCTTGCTTCTAAATTACATACGTTTCAAAAGGACAGAGGTTCAAATGCTTTAACAGTTACGATACATGATTAACCAACAGCAAAAACAAGAACAAAACAGGAGGTTGCCAAAAAATTGAAGAAGAAACAAAATATAATCGCACATGAAACACCGACGTAAGAGATTTCTAAAACTTAATGTCTATTTATTATTTTCAGCATGCTCCTTAAAGGGATGACTCTGAGGTCATCTTTTCTTTTCCACTAGATACTACAAAATTACTGGATACAAGACTTCTTTAGAAGCACACAAAAATCATTACATCATTAGAAGCTGCTTACTTTTGTTGAAAATCCTTGATCAATTTCTTTGCCTTATTGTACTTCTTTTCCAAGGCCTGATACTGGCTTTGAGTCTCTTTGAGGTGCTCGTTCACTGTGTGGCATAATGTTTGAGCCTCAATCCAGTAGCTCTCCAACTTCATCATTCTTTCTTTATTCTCTTCTATATTCTGTTGAAGTTGGGTTTTTTCTAGTTCCCACCTCACTTTCTCATTTTCTGCAGCTTGTAGCTGGACAAAGCAAATGTCAAAGCAAGTATATTTCTGGGTACTTTTGCAGCAAAAATCTCTCATACGTTTATAGCATATTTTAGAATAAATTCCATTATTACATATACTTAATCATGAAACACATTGAAATGAGAAGAGCAAGTATGATTTTCATTATTATAGAGATTATAAAATGGAAGCCTTAAAAAGTGAAATGGTTGTCCAAGGTCACACATCTGATAAATAATAAAACATGGGTCTGTTTCCAACTCCCAGGATCTTTCCAGCATACATACCATGCAGTGTATTAAATTCTCCAAGCAGTAAAAAATGTTTTAGAACTTGGCTGATTCTATCCAATGAACTTCAACATGCTTTCTTTTAGAGTTGTTTTTAAAACATATAATTATATGTAAAATGTTAACTAAGAAAGGAATGGGGAGACAGCAAGCTGGGAAGGAGAGAGGCAGAGCACGGTATGGCCGATGATTAAGAGGCGGACCCTGGAGTCATATAGTTTAGATTTGAATTCCAGCTCTGCCAACACTGGCCTTTAAACCTTGGACAACTAAAGTCTTCTAAGACTAAATTGTTGTATTTAAAAGAGAACTGTGATATATCACATCAGCATGCTTGGAAAAGCTCCTTGGGGATAATAATCTGATAAAAGTTATTTTTACTTTGTCTTAATCCCTTTTGACGATATTATCACATACTTTATTTCAACTGACTCATGAAAGTAGCCTGTAGCTCATTATTTTGCTGACATTGTTCTGAGTTTCTAGAGCCTGATAACTGCCAATTTGCATAAAAGTATAAGTGACAGTGTAAGTAAAAATATAAATTATTCCTGAACTAATTTAAATCTCTCTGATGGAAAAGAAAGGCAACTTCCTCTGGTTTCTGCTTTCAGGAAAGTTTAGGAACAGATAAGACCCTGGTCCAAATCCCTCATTTCTACAGAAATTCAAGACTGATCTCTCAGGTAAGGGATCAAAGGTTATTTATTCACAATAAGCATCTAACCTTTACACTAGTGCTGCATCCATTTCACATGACTCTGTTATAGTTCAAAAGGGTGCAGAGTCACTATAAGCTATTAATATCAATTTTCAAAATCTAAAACATTCCAAAATCACACAGCACTCGGCAAATGGAAATATACATATGTTTTTATATGTATTTTAAACTGAATACATTGGCAAAACAGATTGCAAAGTAAAAAAGTAGTCAAAAACATTTCAAAATTAGGAATTCTATTATCGACATGGCTATAAAGAATAACAGTAAAGCAAGTTAACCTGTGAATATTAGCATAGGTAATAGAATGTTGGCACAGCCAATATAATTTTGAAAAAAAAAAATACTCATTTATAGCTTTTTCTAAATTAAATACCTAACACATATGCCTTGTTAAAGCACTTGCAATCAGAGGGCAATCTTTTTCCAACTGTAACCGACAATTAAAAATCTTCTATACTTCCATTCTATGCCAAGAAACAACAGCAATTTAAAACAGGACTGGGTTTTTACCTGCACCTTTTATTAAGCAGTGTTTTGTGTTCAAGTTGTTTATTTACCAATCTCTACTAATTTAAAAATTATTATTCATAGAGCTTGGCTGAAACCATGAATGATGTATAGACATGTTTTGACTAAAGAACTACAGAGTTATTAGCTGAAAATATCATTTACCCAAAATAGCCTTGCTAATTTATCTCTATTTAAAACACATGGAAAAAACAAAACAAGTGTATATAATGTGAACAGGGAAACAGACTATTAGTGGTGTGGGAGGAATTATGTCTCAATTATTAGAAGGCCATAAAAAAAAAGTAACTGTGTTTTTAAAGTAATTCAAAAGATATTTAAAAATCTTTGAGACTACATATTTGATAAAACTAGACACAGTTCAAGAAACTGAAACTTACCTTATAATTTACCAATTAAAAATGCCCTTCTGAATTTTGCATTATTTCATATATAAACTAAAAATACATACTCCTTTTATCAAGACCTGTTTTTTCCCACAAATTTGAATGACATGAACTAAACTTGTCTAAAGATTTATGGTAGTGTCCGGAACCTAAAATAAATTATTCATAGATTAATTAAATTTCATAATATTTACTAGAAATTTGAATTTTTCTTTATGAAACCTAATTAATGTGCTATCTTCACTTCACTTCACTTAATAAAAATACATTATTTCTGGTAAGCTAAAAATAAATAAAATGATTACATTTATTTAAAATAAAAGAGAAAGAGATACAGCATAACAGCTTGTGATTAAGGATTAGTGGTCAAAATGTAGTGTAAATGCTTGAACTATTATAAACATTTACTTCTTGAGAAAGTTCAGAGGGAATTGGCCACATAGGTGCAAATATGTAAATATGTAATTTTAAACACTGTGCTATTTTCACTGAGGGGTGCTGACCCCCTAAGGGTGTGCACTGTTAGGTTTTTCCACTCTCTCACATTTGTGTTCTTTTAAATGTACGGAAACAAAGCATTTAGTGCTTGGGTTGAATGTATTCATAGCATCTGAAGTTCAGAAAGTACAATTCAAACACCATGTATTGGTGCTTACCTTGGTCTTCAATTTTTGAATCTCTGCTTCTGTAACTGCATGTTTGATTTGCAACTGAAAATGGAAAAGAAGGGAAAAAAATCTGAACTAAGCGTATCTATATTTTTCTACATTTTTAAAGCCTTAGCAGCTGGCAGAATACCTTACTATATAGCTGAAGGGCTAGAAAAGTG
Source organism: Cephalophus harveyi (assembly GCA_006410635.1). Lineage (NCBI taxonomy): Eukaryota > Metazoa > Chordata > Mammalia > Artiodactyla > Bovidae > Cephalophus > Cephalophus harveyi. The sequence continues at coordinate 166,669 of SJYT01026049.1, forward strand.
CTGCAATGCAGCAGGTTGTAAATTAAAATGTCTAGTGTGTAAAATGACTCTCTAGGTGCAAACTAATTAAACACAGGGTTTACGTCCACACTCCCTAACATCAGATTCGGTTATGAATTTCATTGCTCAGGGACCAAAGAGAAGGAAACACATTTTCCTAACTTCCTTGCAGCTCTTCCTTTTTGATTTGCATGTCAAGGAATTGTTTCCTTTCAGTCTCGAGGACTGAACAGCTTCAGCAGGCAGGCGGCCAGTGGGAAGCTTCGATTCCCAATCTGGATGGAAGGCGGCGCTCTGGTTCCGCGAGTCGCACGCATTTTAGCTTAGCAGCTCTTTTACAGCTCGGGCTGCGGCTGCAGAGCTGGAGACGAGGACGATGCAGGTCGGCGACAAGATGTGTAATTTCTTTTTTACATTGCAGGTAAAAGTATAGATCTAGATGTCTGTCCTTTAAGTCATTTACTCATACTGAGGGCCTGGACCCTCCAAAGCTTCAGCTACGGTTGATTCTCTCTAGAGCCACCATTTAGATTTGTTTTGCTTCTCCCTTCCCCCCACTTTGCTTTCTTTGTAAAGGAAGAAAAACGAAGGAAACAATCATTCTTTAAGGAATTAAAAAAAAAATTTATGGAAAAAAATTTTTAGGTTGGAAATCACTTTTCTAAAATGCTTGAAGTCAGATGTTTTTGGAATTCAGAGTTCTTCCAATTTCAGAAAATCAGTAAGATGCATTTTCCATAAATTGCTGACTGCCCACAGCAGGGTCTGTGGAGGTGCTCTATAATCAAATACATGAATATCTTTGCCACCAAACATGTGAATATTGTGACTAAGTGAGGTACATAAAGACTGTAAATAGTAGCCTATCAATTTTGGTCAGATTTACTACCGTCTGCCACAAAATTATTTTAAAATAATCTTTTCAGAGCATTTTGAATTTAGGATTATACAGAGGGACTGTAATCTTCCCATATTACTGTAATCAAATAAGTCTAAGGTTTTCTTATCAGAAAGATAGCTAATGAAAAGATAGAAATGTGAACCTTTGGAGATCACACCACCTCATAAACCTCAGCCCTCTCTCTGGTTTGTAATCTTAATTTCCTTGGTTTTTGCCTGACCACTAGGGGCGTATGGGAAGGATGAAGAGGGAAAGAAGTTAGAATCCAGGGTTAGATGCTGATGAATAAGAGCCCAGAAACGGAGAGTCCCAAGTTCCTTATAAAATGCCCCCTCCGTGATGCTTGCAGGTCTCATTCGAGGTTTAGGTCTCTGTGGGCTACAAAGCTCCGTCTCTGCTCTGCTCCTGTGGGGTGATCTGATTCTGCCCTGCTCACTCATTTTACTGTCCAGCTTTCGGGCGTGGTCGCTCTTGCAGTCTTGCCTGTGCGGCTGTGGCTCCTTTCCCCCTCACCATTCCCAGGGGCTTCTGCACTCCACTGTCTCGAGTGGGAAGTACTCTGAGTCAGCCAAGACTAAGAAAGGATGATTTGAAGGACTAAAATATGATTACTCCAACTCTGCTTCTTAAAGTCCTAAATGCTGTAAAATGTTGCACCTGAAATAAAACCAGCTCCTCTAGTTCTAGTTGAAGAGTAGCAAGAAATCAAGAGCAGATTTCATGATGAATGCCACAACTATCAGGAAGTGCCGTATTTTATTTTCTCAGCGGTTAACTCCCTGTAGGGTAACCAATTATATTGCAATACAACGTGTTAGGACTTTGGATTTTCTTTGTTCAAATCACCATGTTCTGTAGCAAGCTACAGCTCTGGGCCCAAGTTTCCAATATAAAAACTGAGAGGGCTGGATGGGAAGAATACCACGGCCTCTGCAAGTGCTACAGGTGTGACGTTTTACAAAATGAAGACCCTGGAGATGATTGTCATGGTTGCAGAGTGGAGCAACTCTTATCCGACGCCAGCATTTTCATTCCTAGGAATGCATACACTGGATTAATCAAGTGACGTGTGGGATAAACCAACGGGAAACTGTGAAGCGGCCAGGCTGATTTTCAGTGATCCTACCCTCCCATCTCACCGAAACAGATGACAGAAGAGAGCTGAACTCATAAAGCAATGAGGCGAGAACACTGATAAAAGCTTAAGAGTGTTACTCGGTACAGCCCAGTCCTTTAGCTATAGGAAAGCAGAATGCAGTCTGTAAATTCAGACGTGATTCAGAAGATGGACAAAAAGTTTCAGTGCAAGGCTTCCCTAATACTCATGCAGCCTAAAATGATAGATATGTAATTATTATGTAATTTTTTAAATCCTGCATGCACCTTAACAGAATGTCTAGAAATCTACCACTATTAAAAGGAAAAGCATTAAAAATAAACTAACTGACTTTTCTCATTTTATATAGGAAGAAGCTGTGTTTCAGTAGCTTAAGTTGCAGAGCTGCTGCTGCTACTAAGTCGCTTCAGTCGTGTCCGACTCTGTGCGACCCATAGACGGCAGCCCACCAGGCTGCCCCGTCCCTGGGATTCTCCAGGCAAGAACACTGGAGTGGGTTGCCATTTCCTTCTCCAATGCATGAAAGTGAAAAGTGAAAGTGAAGTTGCTCAGTCGTGTCCAACTCTTAGCGACCCCGTGGACTGCAGCCCACCAGGCTCCTCTGTCCATGGGATTTTCCAGGCGAGAGTACTGGAGTGGGGTGCCATACGTATCAAAGCCAGGTTTTATAAATTCCAGTCACAGTCCTTTCCACTAACCCCAAATTTCTTACATTTGTAGCACCCTTTACCCTTTGTTTGTTATCTCCTTCCTGACTGCGAGTGGATCTGTGAGGGAGGTAGGACAGGCACTGTTAACCTCACTGTTCAGACAGGGAAAGAGGCTCAGAGAAGTTACACGGGCTCTTCAGGTTCCCAGCAGAAGCAGGTGGTGGAGAGGAAATTATCGCAGGTCTGACTGCACCTACTCCATCCCTCCCTTCTGCACCTCCTCTGAACCAGCTTTGGGACACACTTTTCATTTGATCATCATGAAACCCTGAGGCGGTGGTGAAGAAATTATCTCAGGTCTGACCCCACCTACTCCGTTCCTCCCTTCCTCTGTACCTCATCGGAACCAACTTTGGACACACTTTTCATCTGATCATCATGGCAACGCTGAGGCATGTGTGATCACTGTCACCTCTCAGGTAAGAAAATAAGACTCCACCTGGAAACCATGGGTCACTTCTGGGGTCCGAGTATTCTCATACTACAGACAACATGGTGTTCAATCATTTGCTTTTAGTCACTGAATTTAGAAATTTCTCAGGCATTATTCAACCTGCATTTACTGAATGAGACTGTGTGCCAGACACTGTGCTTGGCACTGAGGATACATGAGTGCCACACAGAATCTACCTTTGAAACACTTACTTCGAGGAGATTAATAAATACCACCTCTTGAAAGAAGTTTCCAGATGCATGAGAAAAACTCAGCAACTTCAGATGACCTGTGGCTTTGGCCTATGTGTCGTATGTCCAAACTTGGACCCTTGCCTCCCTGACAAAGTGGGCACGGTGCGGGGCTGGGATACCTCCGTTTCATGAGGAAGAGGAAACTGCTTTTCAAAGAGGTACAGTGACTTGACAAAAGAAGCAGAGTGCATACAAAATTGAATTTTCTTATTCTAAAGCAGTTCTCCTTCCATGTTTAATAGCCTTTCCAAAGTACAGGTATAAGGAAGGGTTTGCAGACAACAGCTGGCTGCAGGGAGCAGGCTCTACATAACTGCTTAATAGATACAGAACCTGAAATACCTTTTGGAACTTTTGGGCTTCAGAGAATATAGGTTTGGAGAGACGACTTGGGAAGAGAGGACATAAACAAAAAGAAAAGGTTAAGGACTGCAGGTCAGTGTCTATAAGGCCAATCTCTTTCATCTTTTCTGTCCTCTTGAACATGAATGCCATCAATATCCACCCCAGGATTACAGTACAAATAAACACATGCACTCTTACAAAGAACAGCAGCTCTCATGTAACATTCTGCAGGTGTACCTGCTGTGTTTATTTTCTATTTCTTTCAAAAAGATGAATACAGAACATGTACTCATATCACTGAATCAATATATTCAAATATAACTGCACAGGAAAGAGAAACATTTTTATGCATAAACATTATAAGACTGAAGTTCTGCATTCTTTACTTATCTTGTACAGGCACGTAAATCATTTTTTCTCTACAAAGGAAATATGTTATCTTTGCAGGAAATATTTTAAGAGCTCTCTAGTACTGGAGATTTTACATTCTCTGTTCTTATTTTGGTGGTGGTGGTGTGTGTGCTCAGTCCAACTCTTTGTGACCCCATGAACTGTAGCCCGCCAGGCTCCTCTGTCCACGGGATTCTTAGGCAAGAATACTGGAGTGGGTTGCCATTTTCTACTCCAGGAGATCCTCCCGACCTATGTCTCCCAACCCGTGTCTCCCAAGTCTCCTGCGTTAGCAGGCTGACTCTTTACAACTAAGCCACCTAGGAAGCTCAGTCTTACAAGGGCAAAATACTAACTGATATTTGCATACAACTTTATGAAGTGGTTTCAGCACTGAAATCAGAATTTTTACAATTGTATCTGTGATCATGTGATTGCAGTCTGTCTTACCCACAACAGCATAAGTTCTACAAAGGAAGAAATCAGGGCTGTTCTTGCCTGTATTTTGGTGCCATTAAAATTAAGCTATGCTATATTTCTTTACAATTTCTGCTCAAAGGTTTATAAATGGTACCTATCTTTACATTAACCAAAGTGTTCTTCTCATAGAATAGACTATGCAAAACTAGTTGAAACCAGCTGATTGAACGCTGTCATAGCCTAATTTGAATGGCAACACTAATTGCGGTACATGCAGCATAGAGTGACACGGTCTACCAAGGCGCTCTAAGGGACTCATAAACTGCTTATTCACGGTGAGGGTGCTGGATGGAGGTGACAGCCTACAATTACAGTTCCTTTTAAAATAAATATCTGTTTATTGTTAAGTACGTAACAATTGTCTACCTTCTTGACATATTAATGGACAGTTCCATAAAGGTAACTTTATTATCTAATGCATTAATAACTTTTTCTGAATTACTTTTCATAGATTTTCTATGACTTAAGTAGGCAAAATAACGTATTTTTTAGACTCCATTTTTTTCCTCCAGGTAAATGCAGAACTGTCTTTCCTTCTGACTCTCAAGAAAGAATGGTGTTGGGAAGCACTGACCATCTGCTGACCAGGCACCTGGCCAGCAGTTTCTGATTCAGCCTCTTCCTACTTTCCACTACATTTCCATTGAAATCATATTAGAAAAGAAAAATTCACAACCAAACTGATACTGAAACTAAAAAAAACTGTTACTAGAATATGAGTCATGAAGCTGAATTAAGAAAAATCTATCCAAGCTTCACTATCTTCACTCCAAAGACAGGGAGGTACCTTGTGCCTCTCTCACTAACAGCGTGAGACACCAAGTTTATCAATGAGGAAGAAGGCAAACTCTACTGTCTCTCCTGGAGCGTCTTCACACCAGGCTCTCTCACTCTCCACCTCCTGTGTTCATTCAGAAAGCAATTGCTACATGAGAAAAAGAATTCAGGAAGGTGGCTGACAGTGGCACGGTGCATACTTACAGCTCCAGACTCCAAAGTGCAGCAATAAAGACAGGGGCAGTCCCAGTAAGTGCTTGACAGCAAGGAATAACTTTTCTTTCTCTAACTTACAGAGCTGCAAGGCGAGATCTGGACATCGCACATTAGTACAGAGAACTGCTTTAGATGAGAGGCTGCTAGAAAGCAGCAGCCAGGCTGGAAACCAGGCACACAGACAGGTCCTCCTGACGGAGGTCCAGAAATGGGATTTCTGGTTTCAAAAAGTGAAAAATTCCTGATTAACACTGGATACAAAAATGGTTTTTGTCTCATTTGAGATAAATAGATGAGAAAAAGGCAAAACTAAGCCTATTACTAAATTCTTCAGATCAGGGAAAAGAGAATATCAACTTGAAAATTCAAATAAGTAAACCTGTGAAAATAATGTATCCCATAAATAAAAAGATATTTTAAAGTAACTCTATGGAATACCAGGATGAAGAGAAAGTAAAGAAGCATGAAAAATGAATGGAGAATGTGGAAACTAAAATGTATTGAAAGAATTAAGTTGTTTTAGAAGTGCTAAAAAAGCATACATAAAGTTGAAGTCAAAAGCATACTTAATGCTACAGAGAGCTGAAACACTGAAATGAGAGGACACATTTGAGGACAATCTCAGGCATGGGCAAAAACAGAGAAGAAAAGAAAGGCAAAAAGGTAATACTAAAAACTGTTCCTAAAGAAGCAGAAACTGAAAAAAATTTAAAACCTGAAGAAAATATTCACAGACCAAAATGAAAACATAAACACAAACACACAACAGGAAAACAGATTAGGAAAAAATGAAAACACTGTGATAGAAAATTTAAAGTAAAAAGTTAAAGTAATACAAGTATCCAAATAGCTGTTGTCATTAGATTTTTCTTTTACAGTATGCAGTGCTAGTTCAAAAAAATTAGCTTGCGCAACAACACTTTTGGGGGAAAAGGTGGTGAATTAAAATGTTAAAACCAGCTAATCATTATTCTTGTGTCGATATTAGAGGGGAGGAGAGGCGGATGAATGTGTGCGAAGGCTATTATTTTGTTAAATGGTAAAGACATAGCTGCTGCTCTGCCTTTCATGTTGCTGGGTGAAAATATCCTAAGATGGAGTCAAAGCTACTTGAGAGTAACTGTTAGAGAAGAAGAGAATAAACATGTGTAACTGTTAAGCAGCAGATGAAAAAGTGATATATCTAATAGCAAGCAGGTAAAAAGATAAAAACAAAAGAAAAAGCAGCATGGAAATTACGAAATCAGGTGGTAGATATAAGTTCTAACATTAAAATAATTAAATATACATGGGGTAAACTGATGAATTAACTGACAGACTCCTAGAGTAGTATAACAGTAAGATTTAGGAATATGTTGACTAAAGGAAACACAGCTGTGAAAAGGAAACAGAATGGTTGAAATTAAAGAGATGGAAGAAATAGATACTCTGCAGCAAATATGAACCCAAAGAAAGGCAGTGCTGAATTTTTACAAACAGAACAGAATTCGTAGTAAAATGTGTTATTAGAAAACAAGAGAGATGTTACAATAAATTGAAAAGTTATAATAATCCTGAACATATATGTTCAGTTCAGTTCAGTTCAGTCGCTCAGTCGTGTCCGACTCTTTGTGACCCCATGAATCGCAGCACACCAGGCCTCCCTATCCATCACCAACTCCCGGAGTTCACTCAAACTTATGTCCATCGAGTCGGTGATGCCATCCAGCCATCTCATCCTCTGTTGTCCCTTTCTCCCCCTGCCCCCAATCCCTCCCAGCATCAGAGTCTTTTCCAATGAGTCAACTCTTCGCATGAGGTGGCCAAAGTATTGGAGTTTCAGCTTTAGCATCATTCCTTCCTTCCAAAGAAATCCCAGGGCAAATCTCCTTCAGAATGGACTGGTTGGATCTCATTGCAGTCCAAGGGACTCTCAAGAGTCTTCTCCAACACCACAGTTCAAAAGCATCAATTCTTCGGCGCTCAGCTTTCTTCACAGTCCAACTCTCACATCCATACATGACCACAGGAAAAACCATAGCCCTGTCTCTTATACACATCTACAAGCCATCTCATCCTCTGTCATCCCCTTCTTCTCCTGCCCCCAATCCCTCCCAGCATCAAAGTCTTTTCCAATGAGTCACCAAATATTCCATGTGCTCCCCTGCATTTCCCAGTCTCCCTGGTATTAGGTTGGGACCATGTGACTATTTCTGGCCAATGGGCCATGAACAGAAGTGACATGTATCACACTTCTGGTCCAAAGTACTTAAGAGTGGGTATGAGTTCTCCACGCTTTCTTCCCTGCCCTGGAATTGAGGTGTTGAAATAGTCATGTTGTAAGATGAAGGAAGTCTGAATCCCAGAGTTCCCCTGTGGCTGTGAATTTCCCTGACTCATACTATGAATCATACTCCCAGTATGAGTTTACAAAAATGAAAGAAAAAAAACTAAACATCTGTTGGGTTAAGCCACTGATATTTCTAGATTTATTTGCATACCCAACAAAGCCTAGTCTAACATTACTAACATACTAACTGTTTAAAAACTCTTCTAGGGAATTTCCTAGCAGTCCAATAGCTAGGACTCTACACTTTCTTTTGCTGAGGGCATAGGTTCAGTCCCTGGTTGGGGGACTGAACTAAGATCCCCCAACCAGGGGGATCCCAACTAAGATCCCATAAGCAGCACAGTGAAGCTGGATAAAAAAAAAACAAAAAAACTCTTCTATTGTACTAATACATAATATTAGGGCAAGACAGTTGGATGACATCACTGACTCAATGGACATGAATTTGAGCAAGTTCCAGGAGATGGTGAAAGACAGGGAAGCCTGGCATGCTGCAGTCAATGGGGTCACAAAGAGTCGGATACAACTGAGTGACTGAACAATATATAATAAAATTTAAATATTTATAAGGGCAGAAAAAAGTTAGTTTCTTTCAGTAAGACAAACTGTAGATAAAACCCTAGAGTGGAACACAGGACAGCAGGTGGGAAGACAAAGAAAGGAAATGGTTTCATAATTAACATGACTTAACTTGTAACTGTAGCATATATAAGAAATCAAGAAGTTGAACAAGGTTTAGGAAGGCTACCTGGTAAAAAGCAATTCTAGTCCAGCCCACAGCCTCACCATCATGAACAAGCAGGTCTTAGTTCAAAGTAATTACAGTTGCCAAATAATTAGAGGCTTCAAGCTTAGCTCTTACACAGTTTCTAGAAAAGCCAACTGAAATGAATAAGTACTTTCCAAGATATAAAACTGCTTTTTAATTAATGGAAGTACAGTTGACCCTTGAACAATGCAGGGGTTGGGGCACCAACACTCAAGCAGTCGAAAATCTGAGTATGACTTCCCATTCAGACCTCCATAATCTCAGTTCTACATCCATGGATTCAACTAACCACGGATTGTTAGGTACTATAGTAAGTAGGACCACAGCCTTGTCTAACTCAATGAAACCAAGCCATGCCTGCGGGGCAACCCAAGACGGGCGGGTCATGGTGGAGAGGGCTGACAGAACGTGGTCCACTGGAGAAGGGAATGGCAAGCCACTTCAGTATTCTTGCCTTGAGAACCCCATGAACAGTATGAAAAGGCAAAATGATAGGATACCAAAAGAGGAACTCCCCAGGTCAGTAGGTGCCCAATATGCTACTGGAGATCAGTGGAGAAATAACTCCAGAAAGAATGAAGGGATGGAACCAAAGCAAAAACAATACCCAGTTGTGGATATGACTGGTGATAGAAGCAAGATCCGATGCTGTAAAGAGCAATACTGCATAGGAACCTGGAATGTCAGGTCCGTGAATCAAAGCATATTGGAAGTGGTCAAACAAGAGATGGCAAGGGTGAACATCGACATTCTAGGAATCAGCGAACTAAAATGGACTGGAATGGGTGAATTTAACTCAGATGACCATTATATCTNAAGTTGGCCCAAGAAAAACCTGAAAAGGGTAATAGTTTTTATAAAATGTATTCTAAAAATGTTCCTCCACAAATCACATATGTTTTTATAGCTGAGTAATAACAAACTTTCAGGGAACACAAATTTTGATCTTGTGAAAGTCATTAAGTCTCTTTTATAAAAGTCATTTCTGAAAATAGAAAAATAAAGAATACTTCTTTACTTATATCAGAGCTAATATAACCTTTGTGGCAGCTTTTGATTAATCCACTCTGGTTAAGACTTTCTATTACTTATAGGTGACACTTACATAATAGACGGGACTATAAAATTTGAGGGAGGATCAGAAAGAGACTTTAATTAAACAGATATGTTCCATGAACTTGGATTAAAAGAGTCAATGTGATAAAAATGCCAGTTTTTTGCAAGTTAATTTACTAGCTTAACGAAATTACAATATAAAATGTGAAGAAGTTTCTTCAAGGGAGTTAAAATGATTCAAATGTTTTCTTGAATAACTTGAAAAGTAAAGGAATTTTTGAAGAGAAGAGTTAGGTGGATCTGATTTATTTCATTAATGTTTTATATATATTCTAACATTACTGCACCAAAGGTTAATGAGAAAATGAAACAGAATATGAAGGCCAAAGGCAGTCCAGAGTGTAAAGACAAATACTGCAGTAATAATGCTGGCCTTCCAACCAGAAGGAAATGGTTAAATGAGCATTTAATAAATGTGGTAGCCCTATTGTCAACTATTTGGGAAATTAAATAGCTGTCTTGTATTATACAACAAATTCTAGTATATGTTTGATACCATTCATTCACCAAATATTTAACCACTAAGTATATCCCAAGAACTATGGATAAAATATTCAACAGAAAATAGAGGAGGTTAGAGTTCAGTTGCAAGATATATAATAGGCTAAAAATAGGAATGATTGCGAGAATGTTAGTATAATGCACTTTGCCCAAACAGTATAACATATATTTTGGTTGAAATAATATAATTAAGAGAACTCTTTCTGTTTTTTTACAGACTCCAACACAAAATGACTCTCCACCTCCATCCCAGATTCTGTGCATAATTTTGGGAATGTTATGTTAATCACATAAAGAAGTTTAAAACTGTGGCAGTGGCAGTGAACAGGACACAAATCCTGTGACAGAGGGCCAGGCAGCTGATACTCTGTGGCAAACCCCTGAGCAAATGAATATATTCATATGTTAAGCATAAAACAAAAGAGAATAAAAGGATTTTAAGTGAAATGACACAGTATTTGCCTGTTTTAGAGGTGGTGACAAACATTCAATTCTTAAAAGCCAAAATTAAAAATGTAGATTTGGTTACTCAAGCTAAAACTAAATCAGCCCTATTACAACGAATGGTTCCAGATCACAGAGCAGCGTACACCAGTGTTAGCAATCATTTTCTGCAAAAGTGCAAACAGCACTTTAGGATTTAGAGGTTATATGGTTTCCGTGCAATTAGTTAGCTCTACTGCTGTAGAATGAAAACAGCCACAAACAAATAGACAATAATAAATAGCAACATATAAAGGAATGTCTGTGGCTGTGTTTGAGTAAAACTTTATTTATAAAAAAAAGCAGTGGATCAGATTTGGCCAATGGGCCATAGTTTGCTGACCCCCAGTCTAGATCATGTAGCTATCTGCACTATGGAGTCCATTTCAAACAATATTTATGGAGTATTGAGTACTTGGCTCAATTTAGAAAATGGAGGCTATAACCTTTATTTACTACTTCTGCTTTTTAAGCTCTTTAACTTCCATTAAAAAAAAAAAAATGTATTCTAATTCCAGCTCAATTATCTTGCAAAGAGCAGGGATCATATTCAGCTGGCAACATGTAAGTTACACAATAGACTTTTCCAGGGAACACAACCTTGTTCTCACTGCCTCAAAGTCAGATTGAGAGTCACAATATTCAAGGAAGACTTTTTAAAGAACAGACAGTTCATCTGCTCTCCAGATAATATGTAATTTTAGGCCACATCAGAGCTGAGGAGAAACAGATTATACCACTTCCACCTGGCCCTTCTCTGCATTGTTCTTTGAAGATATCAGTTAATCTAGAAAGTCTTTATAAGAAATGGTCCTAAGATAGGCATTGCTATTCTACTGTAAGAGAATTCTGCTCATTATATAATAGTGTACTTCACTGTCACCAAGACGTTTGCATCTGATTTAGAACTAGGAATAGTCATACATCGTCTGGAAAACCCATGTATTCTGCTTGAATGACTCTGTGAACTATATAAATGGAAATGGTTCAATCTGACTAATAATAACAGGTGGAAGAGAAATGGGCATTCTGAACACATTCATTGGGAGAGATAACAAATCTCTATACTACCAAGAAAAAAACCATGTTGGTGGCAACTCGGTACTAAGTACAATGCCCCCAAATACTCATACTCTGCAATCTAATAATTCCACTGTAAGAAATTATCCGAAGGAAAATGTACTATTTGTTACAATTTTTAATAATTTTAAAAGAACTGGAAACAGAGGAACTGTTCCAAAACAAGGGGTGAAGTAAATCATATAAGACCCATAAGATAAACAGTAAATAAGCATCATTTTTGGAAAAATATCTGATGACATGGGAAGATCCTAAAAATATAGTTTTTCGTATCAAGAGCAGGAGTTTAACATAGTATATATCCTATAATATCAAATACCACAATATTGGGATCATGAATGATTTTTTGCACATTTATACAAATCTGTACTTTCCAAAACCCTATAATGAACATAAGTTGTTTTATTTAATAAAAACTTATATTTGAAAAGTACATTCACTTTGATACTGGCCTCACAAATTTGTCATGAGGAATTAAAAAGGTAAGTCAATATACTAGGTGTCTTAGGTATAACATGAGAACATATAAACTTCTCTATTGGGCTTCCCTGGTGGTCCAGTGGTTTAGAATCTGCCTTGCAATGCAGAGGAGGTCTGTTCCATCCCTGGTCCCAGAAGATCCCACATGCCATGGAGCAACTAAGCCCAAGAATAGCAACTACTGAGCCCAGGCACCCTAAAGCCCTGCTCTGCAACACGAGAAGCCACTGCAATGAGAAGCTCACACGTCCTCATGAAAGAGAATCCCCCCTTGCCACAACTAGAGAAAGCCTGCGTGCAGTAACGAAGACCCAGCACAGCCATAAATAAATAATTTTTTTTAAGTCCCTGTTTCTAACACATCAAAATTAGGATATTAGAAATCTGTAATTATTAACCTTGTTTTTCTTGAATAGGAAAATATGCTTTCCAAGTGAGGTCAAGTCCCCAAGAGACTTGTAACCACAGAACAGTGGTTTTCAAGCCTCAGTGCTTCAGAGTTATTTATTGCAGGGAGGTTGTAAATAATGACATATTTGTTTTCAACAATGGAGGAAGTTCCATACAACAACAGAGAGAGAAATGCCTGGGGACACATTCATCACTGTTTATGTTTTACATGTTGAGGTTCTGAGAAGTTAATCTGGAAGAAGAGTTTTGTGGTTATCTACATTCCCTTCACTCCCTCGGGACCCTGGCCCATTTTTGACAGCTCCTGCCTCAGGACTGAATCGCCCAGGCTATCCTACCTGGATTAGGCTGATGGGTGGCATCAGCCAGAGGAGAGGAGGGTCTTGGTATATTATCACCCTCACTCCAAAGTTATAGTTTTTCGCAGTGGCTGCATCTTACAAAGCTGCAGATGGTGAATAGCCCGCCTTCAAAAGTAGGTTATCGCTTTCCCTCTTCACCTACTAAGTCAAAAGATGGCATCAGCTTCGGCTGCCGCTGGTCCCTGTGCACTGTGATATCACTTGGTAGTTCTGTTAACTCATTCAACCATATTCTAAGATAAAATCAAAAGTTTTTTTAAAAAGTGGTTTTTTTTTCCTTGAACTTTTTCAAGAAATTGAACTTTCTTCAATTAAGCCACTTGGGAATACCATCTAATCCCTGCTGGAATCTTATCTAGTTTAGGGAAAAAAAAAACAAACTCTTTTTAGCAATCACTGCCTTTGAGGAAACTAGGTCCCGAAACTTTCATAAAGCTTTAAACGTACAACCTGAACTTATCACCAAAAAATGCAAATTAAAGCTGTAGCTTGAAATTATGGAACAGACAAGTTAGAAACTGTCACCGTGACAAATAATGATTGTATTAATTTAATGCATTTAAATTAATGACTGTATAATGAGATCTACTTAACTTTTGCCTTGAAATTCAATGAGATTCTGGACAATCTGCAACTGAAAGGCATTCTTTTGAAAACTGATTATTCTTAATATATTTTTCTAACAAAAGTATATACTTAATAATGAAATGGACAGGTAGAGAAAAATATTTTGCAGATCGGCAACTTACCTCTTTGAACTTGTGACTGAGCTTGCTTGTATCCAGGTCTGAGGGGGAAAACACGTCTTCATTCTCAGGCAGCTCAAAGACTTCAATGGCCATGTCGCCTCCAGGAAGAACAGGCCCTACCTCGTCCTCCTCTTCATCTGTGGCATATTCTCCTGTCTAAAAGGAAGGGAACTTCAGAAACCCAGCTGTTATTACTCATGTGGAGGTGGGCTATCTTTAAAATATTTTATAAAGGAGAAATAAAATATGTCACCAAGTGGTAAAAGTGTAAGTAGGCTTTTGAGTCAAGCATGCCTCATGCAGCTAGGGTTACAAATGTTAGTTCAAAGATCCAAAGTGACAGGTCTGTGACGTATATAAGTGCATTTCTAAAAATCTAACAGCATCAGCAGTATCTTTAGTAAAGCAACAAACTATTTTAAATCTAAGTATTTGATGGTTTTACTAAAGAAAATTACATTGCTAAAAGAAATAAGTAATTCCTTTAAATTCCTACTACCTGTAATGCATTAAATCACCCAATATTGACAGCAGAGAAGAAGAAATGGTAGGTCAAAAGATTCAGAGCTGGAAGGGATCTTATTTAAGCCTCACCAAAAATGTCTGGTAGATTCATTCTCCTAAGCTTTAGACTTCAATCAACTCTGCTTCATTTGCTTGTTTAACTAACATGGTGGTTAACTAGTGACCTAAAGGGCAAACCAAAAGTTTCTAACTTACAGCCCACATGGGTACATTGCTTTGCCTGTTTAGTACTACTTTGATAAATGTGAGCATTTGACAACGTTTTAAAAAAAAGTCACCTAAGATTCTAGTTTCCAGTTTTTCTTTTTCTTTTTGATAGAACCAAAGATCTGACAATATAGGCATATTATGACATGAGAACCACTGGTCAGAGTCAGCAGTGGTTGTTCGTTTACCTGGGCCACACACTCTCTAATACACCACACGTTCCATAATTCATTATACCAAGCTGTTAGCATCACTGCTTTACGATACCCCTGGGCCCCTGTAGGTATCTGAGTTCATAAGCCCCGGAATATATATTCTTCCTCACCACTAAGTTCCTTAGCATGATTAGAAAGTGGCTCCTTTCCTGGCAGTACCAGGTTAATTGTTTGAGATCTATACCTTCTGATTTAATTTGAAGAAATAAATCACTGATTCACAGGCTTGAAAAACAAAGTTTCTTTAATTCACCCCTGTTCCTTCAGGTAGTATTACATTTAGTACATAAAGCAGATAAGAATTCATATTGCCTTTAAAACATTTCATAGTGTACTGAGTGATCTATTTCTTTGATTAAAGAAGCTGAGTATCCTATTGCTATTTTATCTTTTGGTTCTATACTAAATTGTTCTTGCTAAACCTGAAACTGTATTTACTTGACTGTTTGCAAATGAAGGAAATTCAGTCATTAACTTCAGTGTAATAATTCCTAATTTTTGAAAGATCATTATTATTGCCATTCTGAATTCTCTCTTTCAAAGTAAAATAACTGCAATTTCCTCCTAGGTCTCATTCTCTGTAATTGTCTTTCTGCCTGTACACTGACATCTCTCCAGGTTCTCAAATTTCTCTCTTAAAATGCAGTGTCCAGACGTACACACAATTTCTGGAGGCCATTGAGCATGATGAACAACAAAGGATGACGCAGCACACTCAGACTCTTCTTCCACACACAGAGACTATTATCATGAAGACTTTGACTTTGGTGGCATTTGTGTATACAAGTAAGCTCAGGATATTTCATACAGAGCAGTGACTTTCCACACTGGTTACACATTAGAATTCCCTGTTTCCCCTACAAAAAAAAATCAGAGATGCCTTGACTGTGAAAGGGAAAGCAGTGGCTGGCCTCCATGTTGAAACTGTATAGGTTATCAGCACCGGGAATCCTAGGAGTCTTTAGAAACCAGTCTGAAATGATCTGAACTGTAAACATCATTCTAAGTGTCAGTGGCGCTGGGAGGGAAGGTAGCTGAACAGTTGAGGGCGTGTGTGTGTGTGTGTGTGTGTGATTCTGTACATTAATTCATCTTCTGTTCACACATATTTTTAGAACTAATAGGTACTTGATGAATCCCAGTGATGTTAATGAACAGAAATGTAGCAAGACTGGCAAGTACATGATCTCAAGATACCTTGCTGAAAGTTCTGATTTAGAGACATAAAACTCTGCACTTATTCTTAACCCTGTAGTTACAACTATGAGCAATTATAAAGGCCTAAGCTAGGTATATAAAATTCACTTCTATATCACATCAATTTGATAAACATCATAAATGACTCAATAAAATCTGAAGTTAAATTTAAGGTCTGATGACGGCACAGCACTTTTTAAACCTAAGAGTTGAATGATTTTATTTTCCTTTAAGAGCTTGAGGAAACAGCAACCCACTCCAGTACTCTTGCCTAGAAAATCCCATGGACGGAGGAGCTTGGTGCAGGCTACTGTCCATGGGGTCGCAAAGAGTTGGGCATGACTGAGCGACTTCACTTCACTTCACCATGTCTAAGGGAATGAACATAAATGTGTGCCTAGGAAGAGGCCTAAACTATAATAGGGTCTTGAAAAATATTTTAAAAAAAATGAATCCAAGAATGCCAATTGCATTTACTTGGTAATATCTATAACCTGCTATGAAGTTTTCAATCATATCAAGAAAATACCCTGTAAAGTCATTTGATGAGAAGGCAGCATTAGATCACATTAATTTTTTAACACTCCTTTTAGTGAATAACAGGATTAGGGTTTCTACAATATATGCAATTCTCACCTCTAAGTACAATTCTGGCTTTGTTATCCATTTCAGTCATCAAAATTATTTTTATAAATATGTCACTAAGAATTGTTTTGACTTTTTTTTTTACTTTGCCGGTCTCCTTCTCAATACCCAAACTGCCTGCAATTCTGTTAAAATTTGTTATCTTTCATTTCATCTTTCCATTTACTAGTGTTTTCTCTAATTAATCTCAAGCATCCTGAGGACAGGATGTGTATTTTACTGTCTTTATTGTACTATTATTTATCAGAAACTCTAGATATAGTATTTTAAAACATGTTGGCATTCTCTCTCGTTGTTTATCACTCCCATCCTAAACAGGCTTTAGGATAAAGTGTGGATTTACTACAGAATCCCATAAACACCTGGAAGTTTAAAAGTTACATTTAGTAGACTCAGAATATATATTCTTCTAATTCTTTCACTTTTTTGGAAAATGGAAATTACTTTTCTGGTTAGTCAGCAAATAACATAAATTACACGGACTGATACAGAATTTCGTAAATCTCAAAATTAAATTGGATTGAATTTGACATTTACAGAGGAAAGTGGACAATGTTGTACCCCCCAAAACTGCTACAACAAAGTGTTTCCATTGGTATCCTGTTCCTTCTTCTCTTTATCTCTTTATTCTGAAAATACTCAACATCTTTTAAGTAAACAGAAACTCTTAAAGGTTCTTTGTCCCAACTTGGAAATCCACTTTAAATGAGGCAAGAATAGTTCTTGCCATTTCATCATCTTATCTACCTTCTTGACTAACATCTGATACTTTTAAATAGCCTCCCAAAAGGGTAAAAAAAAGAATAGTGACTTTTTTTGTAACTTACTATGTGCCCAACACTGTACATTCTTTAAAAGCTGTCTGATATTACTATACCATGTTAACTTCAGGAAACTGAGGCTCAGAAACTTTCCTCAAGGTCAATTAGTTATGTTCCTGAAACTACACATTTAACATAGCCCATGGCCCATGCTCTTTCTTCTATACTATGCAGTTTGCAGTCTACAGAACTAAAGCTTTGTAGAAAAATAAATGGAAATACATTCCTTTCATTTCTCTCCAACCAAAAGCCCTGGTGCATAATCCTGTTGTGTTGAGATTCACTCTCTGCATCTTTGAACCTTATCATTCAGTTCACTTTGAAGACTTGTGCCTGCCTGTAGTGAGCTCCAAAGTTCTTGTCCTCTTCTTTTCTCTCATAGTATGCTCACCCTGGGCAAGAGCACAGAAGTCTCCTTCAAAAGGTTTGGCTCACAGGTATGCTGACTGATATTTTATGTACTCTTTGTTATATATACCAGAACCAGAGCGTATATGCCAAAGAATTAATGCACTGTCTTAAAATGGATGAAAAAGATACTTGCAAGGCAAAATAAGTGTGAAATTCCTCTAGATTTTTATAGCTTTTCTGTTTTGCATTACCTTTTCAATCTAGTTTTATTGAGCTACCAGTCTTCTCTGAATCTCTACAAAAAATATTATCTGCTTTCATAGACACAACTTCTGTTATACTCATATTCCATTGGAGGATTTAATATTTTATTAAGATTTATAATTACAATATTAAGTACAACTGACAGAATTCTGCCTCTTCTGGTGGTTCTAGAGGGACCAGAAGCATGTAGACATATTAGAGCCTTGAATACTCAGGAGGGCTGTAGATCTCAGTATAGTTTTTACAAAGGAACAGACAGTACCTGTTATAGCAAAGACCAATTAAAGAAACTTGGTTTTGAAATTACTTGGGCCTGGGTTCAAGTCTCAGCTCTTGTTGGCAAATTACTTTTCAGAGCTAAGTTTCACTTTCACATCCATAAAGTGAGGATAAAAATAGCTCCTTAGAGTAACAAGTTTTCATGACATTTAGTTAGATGGTGCCTGCAGAATATTCAACACAAGGGCAGGCACATGGCAGATACTCAAAATAAGTGACCGCTGCTGCTGGTGGCGGTACTTATACCACGTTAGCAATAGGGTAAAGCTTCACCAAAGCTTGTAACCAGACATTTGTTTGCTTTTGGTCTCACAAATATAATGTCCTAGAAACCCTGGCCACACAAATCTTTTAAAAGCAAACCATCATTTTTGAAGTGAAACTTTTACACTTCCTTAACTTGCTCCTCTTCTTGCGTTCTCAGTTTTGGAGTAGGTACTAGCTTCTACCCAAGATCAAGCAAACTTCCAGGTCTCTATTCTCCTCACTTATTGACTCCCTTCCTTCCTTAATGGTCCAAATGAATATCCATCTACTTAGCACATCCTATGAGGCTGCTGCCTTTAAGACTCTTCTTAATGACTCTTCTTTAAGACTCTTAATGTTTCTGTGATGTGCCGTACTTCACCCATAAAACTTGGCTGTTTTTTAATCTGCCTTTTCCCAACAATTTTTTTCAATGGCAAATTCTTTAAGAGTGCCAGGTATAATCTATGCCTGTAATTCCAGTGTGGCTCACACACTGCTTGGCATGTAGTAGGCACTGAATAAATGTTTGCTGAATAAATTAATAGTTTTTGCCCCATCTACACAGCACGGTAGAGCCTGATTTTCCTGTTGATTCTCAGCTTTCAAGTAAGAAATATGGTGAAAGCACAGCTGCAGCTGGGGCCTCAATGACCCTCCTGGGGATTTTCTCTTGTTGTTAGGTTCAGCCATTAGTAGTCATTTTTGCTGAGGCAATGTTTGTTCTGGTAAATTCAGGGAAACTAAATGGTGCTAATCATAAAAATAGCCTTAATTATGCAGTTTTTGTTGGAACTTGTTTACTGGAATTGAATTTGGTTATATATATTTTCAGACTCAGTTCTGTGGGAGGACAGAAGAGAGTTGCTTTTTCTCTGGAGGAGAAAGACCTCAAACTAACACTTTAATGTTTAAAATTCCTCAGTCTGCACCAACCATCCAGATGACTTTCAGCAAAAGCATCCCCATCTCTGAAAAGGCATCTCTCTTTCCGTGTTCTGTGTGTCCAGGTTCTGTAATGTTGGGCCATTTGGTCTCTTTTCATGTCATTGGGGATAATAACACCTTCTTCATAATGTTGGAAGAATTTCTAGTAGTGATATATTTGAAGTATTAATCATAGTGCCTGCTGCTGCTGCTGCTAAGTCGCTTCAGTCGTGTCCGACTCTGCGACCCCATAGATGGTAGTCCACCAGGCTCCCCCGTCCCTGGGATTCTCCAGGCAAGAACACTGGAGTGGGTTGCCATTTCCTTCTCCAGTGCATGAAAGTGAAAAGTGAAAGTGAAGTTGCTCGGTTGTGTCCAACTCCTAGTGACCCCACGGACTGCAGCCCACCAGGCTCCTCTGCCCATGGGATTTTCCAGGCAAGAGTACTGGAGTGGGGTGCCATTGCCTTCTCCAATCACAGTGCCTAGAATATGCTAAATGACTAGATGACTATGATAATCATCAGGACTGTGATTATTGTCTTCAGTTTCTCCAAGACAATGTTACAGAACAGTACAACCAAAAACAGCATGGCTTGGGAGCTGGAGAGACCAGAGAGGGCCCCACGAAAGAAAAAGCAATACCACTGTTGTACGATAGTGGGCAAGTCATTTAGCTTGTGTCTTCTGTGATCTTTTCTTCTATAAAATGGTGTGAAAAATTCCAATCTCATAGGTATTGAGAGGATTCAAAGAAATAAAATATGTAAAACATCCAACATGATATATGGCTCAAGGCATATATTCATTTCTCTCATTTATCAAGTCATTCAAAATGTTATCTTTGTTTTCAGAATGTTTTCTGAAATTTCACTCTATTCTAACTGTCTAGTCACCAAATCAAGAAACATCTAACATCTCTATCTCTATTACTGATAATGCCTCTTGTGTTCCCTGCCTTCAGATGCTCAGCTCCTGAAGGCAGGCAGATTATTAATAATCTGCTCCCAGATTATTCCTCCTAAACTTCTGACCAGATAGATTTAAGAGTTGCCTGTACAATCTTGTGTAAGAACTCAAATTCATCTTTAGTGAAGTGAAAGTGAAG
The DNA here is from genome assembly GCA_006410635.1 of Cephalophus harveyi. Lineage (NCBI taxonomy): Eukaryota > Metazoa > Chordata > Mammalia > Artiodactyla > Bovidae > Cephalophus > Cephalophus harveyi. Next base: position 187,357 of record SJYT01026049.1, read on the forward strand.
TCGCTCAGTCGTGTCCAACTCTTTGCGACCCCATGGACTGTAGCCTATCAAGCTCCTCCGTCCATGGGATTTTCCAGGCAAGAGTGCTGGAGTGGATTGCCATTTCCTTCTCCAGGGGAACTTCCCCTCCAGGAATCGAACCCGGGTCTCCCACATTGCAGGCAGACGCTTTACCATCTGAGCCACCAGGGAAGCCCATCTTTAACTTCATCTTTAACCCTTCTTAAAATTTTCTAGTAATTGTGGTAGACCATTCAAAAATAGAATTAGATTTTACAGAATTGTACAGCTTTCTTTAGCTGCCCCCCACCTCCTTCCTTTTCAAAAGTATACTCCTCAAAAGCTCTTTACTACTATGGTAGGCAAGCTCTAAAATAAGCCCCATTGATCTCTTCCTCATGGACTTCTATACCTTTTCCCTTGAATGGGCACTGCATCTAGAGACTCACTTCTAACAAGCAGGATACAACAAAAGTGATGGGATGTCACTTCTAAGATTGGTTTAGAAAACCCTGTGACTGGCATCTCTTTTGTCCTCTTGCTCTTGAAAGCCAAGCCACAGTATTGTATGTGGTCCTATGGAGAGGCCCGTATCACAAGAAACTGCTGCTTGTGGCCAATAGCCAGCAAGGACCTGAGGCCTGCCAAGTTGGAAGTGGATCTACTGCATTCAGTCAACAGCTATGAGTGGCCTTGGAGCAGACCTTCGCCAATTGAGCATGTGTGTGACTGCAGCTGTAGCTACAACCTTACTTTTGGCTTTGTGAGACATCTTGAGTCAGAGGTATCCAGCTAAACAGACCTACAGATACTGTAATCTGTGAGTATTTCTTATTTTAAGTTGCTACATTCTGGTAGTAATTTATTATAGAATAGAAAGGGGGGATTCCCTGGTGGCTCAGATGGTAAAGAACCTGCCTGCAATGTGGGAGACCTGGGTTCAGTTCCTGGGTTGGGAAGATCCTCTGGAGGAGAGCATGGCAACCCACTCTAGTATTCTTGCCTGGAGAATCCCCATGGACAGAGAAGCCTGGCAGGCTGCAGACCATGGGGTTGCAAAGAGTCGGACACGACTAGTAACTCAGCACAGCCCAGCACAGCTGTAATAAATATAGGAAAACGGGGAAGTCTAGAATCAGGCTGGAATGAAAGCAGGGAGGATTCTGAAGAGTATGTTAAAGCAGCCTAAACTGCCTTGAAAAGACTGTAGTGGCAGAAAGCTTAGCCACATTATCACCTTCTGAAGCAGGACATAGGAAATACTCCTACTGAACCAAATGAACTAGAGAAGTAGGATTCCAAACAAAGTGTTGAAGGCACTGTCTGCTTTCTTTCTGCTTCTTATAGTAAAATATGATGTCTAGAGATCAACTCAGAGGACAGCTGAACAGAAAGGAATCAACAAAACTTGATGGTTCTGAGAGTCTTGATTCTAAGACTAAGAAATGGCTTCCAAACAAAGATCAAATCCAGGATTCTGTCATGGTCTAAAAATGGAGCAAAGGGTATGAATACAAAAATCTTTTGTTAAGAATTCTGAGCTTAGGAAATTCAAATTTTTTATCAAAGGCAATAAGCAAGTCTGTCACCTACCTTAAACGGAGACACTATCTCTATTTTCCAAGGCTGTTCACTATGTAAAATATCATTGAAAAAATATCTGAAACAAAAGCCACTAGTGGTTCTGCTCACAACACATGCAGAAAAGTCAGAAAGCCCTGGGGGAATTGTTTCCCAATAATACTCATCCTCATTTCTGCACCATCTGGGTATCTGATGAATCTTCCCATGAGTATGGCATTCCCTTGACTACATTAATACGTGTGGCCAAGAGTGGCCAGACAAAATCTATTCAGTCTTTCCCACAGCATATAATTAAAACTACTATTAAAAGAACTCCAAATAGCAGAATGAGACCAACTTGCAGTTCTGAGACTGACTATACTCCCCAGGCTTCCAGACCCTACTGGCTAAACAAATTCCATAAACCATCAAGGTCTACTTTAGAAATACAGGGGCTGCCTCCTTAAGATGCTTCAACTGAGTTTTTCACTCGGTCTAAGGTACTCGTGGTATCAGTGTCTTTAGTGCCATACCACTATATCCTCAAATATAGCGAAGATATCAATGATTTTACAGACCAGGAATGGGACCACAAGGGAGAAATCTAGGGGTGAAGGCAATTCTATAATCCATAAAAACCCTGGCCAGTGAGCTGAGGTCAACCTGAACGCTTTCCAGGATAGAGGTGGTGTCACTCATTCAGTTCAGTTCAGTCCAGCTCTTTGTGACCCCATGGACTGCAGTACACCAGGCCACCGTATCCATCACCAGCTCCTGGAGTTTACTCACTCGTGTCCATTGAATTGGTGATGCCATCCAACCAGCTCATTCTCTGTCATCCCCTTCTGCTCCCACCTTCAATCTTTCCCAGCATCAGGGTCTTTTCAAATGTGTCAGTTCTTCACATCAGGTGGCCAAAGGATTGGAGTTTCAGCTTCAGCATTAGTCCTTCCAATGAATATTCACTACTTATTTCCTTTCAGATGGACTGGCTGGATCTTCTTGCAGTCCAAGGGACTCTCAAGAGTCTTCTTCAACACCACAGTTCAAAAGCATCAATTCTTCTGAGCTCAGATTTCTTTATAGTCCAACTCTCACATCCACACATGACTACTGGAAAAACCAGAGCTTTGACTAGATGGATCTTTGTTGGCAAAGTAATGTCTCTGCTTTTTAATATGCTGTCTAGGTTGGTCATAACTTTTCTTCCAAGAAGTAAGTGTCTTCTAATTTCATGGCTGCAGTCATCATCTGCAGTGGTTTTAAAGTCCAAAAAAATAAAGTCTGCCACTGTTTCCACTGTTTCCCCATCTATTTCCCATGAAGTGATGGGACCAGATGCCATGATCTTCGTTTTCTGAATGTTGAGCTTTAAGCCAACTTTTTCGCTCTCCTCTTTCACTTTCATCAAGAGGCTTTTTAGTTCCTCTTCACTTTCTGCCATAAGGGTGGTGTCATCTGCATATCTGAGGTTATTGATATTTCTCCAGGCAATCTTGTTTCCAGCTTGTGCTTCTTCCAGCCCAGCGTTTCTCATGATGTACTCTGCATAGAAGTTAAATAAGCAGGGTGACAATATATAGCCTTGACATACTCCTTTCCCAATTTGGACCCAGTCTGTTGTTCCATGTCCAGTTCTAACTGTTGCTTCTTGACCTGCATACAGATTTCTCAGGAGGCAAGTCAGGTGGTCTGGTATTCCCATCTCTTGAAGAATTTTCCATAGTTTGTTGTGATTCACACAGTCAAAGGCTTTGGCGTAGTTGATAAAGCAGAAGTAGATGTTATTCTGGAACTCTCTTGCTTTTTCAATGATCCAACGGATGTTGGCAGTTTGATCTCTGGTTCCTCTGCCTTTCCTATATCCAGCTTGAACATCTGGAAGTTCACGGTTCATGTATTGTTGAAGCGTGGCTTGGAGAATTTTGAGCATTACTTTGCTACTGTGTGAGATGAGTGCAATTGTGCGGTAGTTTGAACATTCTTTGGCATTGCCTTTCTTTGGGATTGGAATGAAAACTGACCTTTTCCAGTCCTGTGGCCACTGCTGAGTTTTCCAAATTTGTTGGCATATTGAGTGCAGCACTTTCAGAGCATCATCTTTTAGGATTTGAAATACCTCAATTGGAATTCCATCACCTCCACTAGCTTTGTTCGTAGTGATGTTTCCTAAGGCCACTTTGCATTCTAGAATGTCAGGCTCTAGGAGAGTGATCACACCATTATCTGGGTCATGAAAAGCTTTTTTGTATAGTTCTTCTGTGTATTCTTGACACCTTCTGCTTCTGTTAGGGCCATACTTGTACAATGTCATGAGCCTCTGTCCATAGTTCTTCAGGCACTCTATCAGATCTAATCCCTTGAATCTATTTGTCACTTCCACTGTATAATTATAAGGGACTTGAACAGATAGTCTAGAACAAAGAGTAGTCAATGCCTCAGAAATCTTAGAGCCCTGGAGAGAACTGTTCCCAATCATCATTATATTATTGGGATATAGTAGCTTTACGATGCTGTGTTAATTTCAAAAAACTTCCTAGAAATTCAGCTAATTTTTGAAGTTTTTATAATATTATTCAGTTTACTCTGTTGAAGACTTTCCCACCATTACTCCTTTCATATACTCTGCAGGTAAACTGGTCTTTTTATTTCTTGATTTCACTCAATATTACCCCAGCTTCTTACTTACAGAAAACATATAAACAATAACAACAAACAAATTCTTGCAAATAAAAGCTGAAACCACAAGTCTCAAACTCACGCTTTTACTTTTGTGTGTCCTTTGCTGTGATGATTCTTTTAGACTATGGTTTTCTGGCCTTTTGACAGACTGCTTTGAAAATGATTTAAATTCTTTACCATACATATTTGTTTCCACAGCAAAATACTAAGCTTCTGGGGAGTATAAACTATATTTTTCCATGACTCAATATTTCTAATTCAATTCCTCTTTATAAATGATAGCTACTTACTAAGATATAAATGTCATTGTCTTTAAGTTTCTGATGAATATATTCTATATGAGGAGGGAACCAGTGATTCCTATTTTTCCCACTGATATCCAGAACTAAACAGTCAAGAGACCAAAGTAGACCTCTGTAATTCAAATGTCACACTGCAATTTCAAATTGGCAGCCTTCCTTGAGTTTCATTTTACTTGCTAAGGAAACAATGAAGCACTTATTCTGTTGCCAGCAGAACTGTGGGAAGAGACTTAAGAGATTTGTATTTTCCTGAATCTTTAATCTGCAGAAGAGAACAACTACACTGACCAAGTGGCACACTATTATTATTTCAATAATTCTTTAATTGTACAACTAATTGAATCTTGGAAAATATGGTGTATTCATATAAAAATTGACTCGTATGATTGCAAAAATGCTGATTATCACAAAGATCTAGAAATTATAGCTACAGAATCTAAAGTAAACAAAAAGTAAGACCAACAAAAATATCATTACTATGGATTAATAATAAATGTACTCTCAAACTTATAATTTCCTTTGAGGGAGAATAATTTTACTCCTTTCCTCATTATGGGTATCTGGTGGTTTGTGACAACAATTTCTTCTTGAAAAGTGTCTGCAATACCAGCACTCAAAAGTCTTCTAGTCAGTTTTCCTGGCATCTTTAAACTGGGCAGCTCCAGCCCTGATTATACCTAACCCTTCCCACAAACTCCCATAGCCCTAGGCCATTTAGAGTGCATATTCTCTTCCAGCAGATGCGAGGTTGGGTGGAGAAATTTGCAATCCTAAAGAAGTACTATGAGCAAAACCAATACAATATTGTAAAGTAATTAACTTCCAATTTTTTTTTTTTTTTAACTTCCAATTAAAATAAATAAATTTATATTAAAAAAAAGTACTATGAGAATCCCACTTTGAGACACAAAGTCTTTAAGTCATTTTATAGGTCCCTGGAGAGCATGAATCAGGTCATATTCATTTTATACCCACATAACTGTTAAATATAAGCAATTGGACATGACAGATTTTAACTTTTTCCATTAAATATTGAGTTCACACAAATAATATTTATGAAATATACAAAAATATAATGAAATAAGGATATAACCACCACAAATGAACTAACAAGGAGCAGTACCACTACATTTCAATTATAATCCTCTCTGTGTGCCTCTTGATTCTATAATAGTTTAGTCTCTTGCCCTTCAGAATAATTCTGCTGATTTTTATCATTCTTGTTTTTCTTTAGTTTTACTATATTTTTGTATGACTAAGTAATGTATCAATAATTTTTACGATTTTAAACTTCATATAAATGGAATCATGTATTCTTCTGTGCCTTTCTCCTTTTAATTATAGGCTCCAGAAATTCCTGTTATGAATTGCAGAAACATCTTCTGTATGGTTTTCCATTGAATATACCTCAATATATTAACCCATTCTCTTTTTGATAGAGATATCAGTTGTATCCAATTCTTTTCTGTTACAAGAATGATATTACACCGTGCTTCCACAACAAACCGTGGTAAATTCTTAAAGAGATGGGAATACCAGATCACCTGACCTGCCTCCTGAGAAACCTATATGCAGGTAAAGAAGCAACAGTTAGAACTGGTCATGGAACAATGGACTTGTTTCAAATTGGGAAAGGAGCATGTCAAGGCTATACATTGTCACCCTGCTTATTTAACTTATATGCAGAGTAGATCATGTGAAATGCCAGGCTGGATGAATCACAAGCTAGAATCAAGACTGCTGGGAAAAATATCAATAACCTCAGATATGCAGATGACACCACTCTAATGGCAGAAAGTGAAGAGGAACTAAAGAGCCTCTCAATGAATGTAAAAGAGTATGAAAAAGCTGGCTTAAAACTCAACGGTCAAAAAACTAAGATTATGGAATCTGGTCCCTTCACTTCATGGCCAATGGATGGGGAAACAATGGAAACAGTGGCAGACTTTATTTTCTTGGTCTCCAAAATCACTGCATATGGTGACTGCAGCCATGAAATAAAAAGACGTTTGCTCCTTGGAAGAAAAGTTATAACCAACCTAGACAGCATATTAAAAAGCAGAGACAGTACTTTGCCAACAAAGGTCCGTCTAGTCAAGACTGGTTTTTCCAGTGGTCATATATGGATATGAGAGTTGGACCATAAAGAAGGCTGAACACTGAAGAATCGATGCTTTCAAAGTGTGGTGCTGGAAAAGACTCTTGAGAGTCCCTTAGACAGCAAGGAGATCAAGCCAATCAATTCTAAAGAAAGTCAACCCTGAATATTCACTGGAAGGACCGATGCTGAAGCTGAGGCTACAATTCTTTGGACACGTGATGCAAAAGACTCACTGGAAGAGCTGACTCACTGGAAAAGACGCTGAGCTGGGATAGATTGAAGGCAGGAGAAGGGAACGACAGAGGATGAGATGATTGGATGGTATCATGGATTCAGTGGACATGAGTTTGAGCAATCTCAGGGAGATAGTGAAGGACAGGGAGGCCTGGTGTGCTGCAGTTCATGGGGTCACAAAAGTCAAACACGATTGAGTGGCTGAACAACAACAACAGCAACACCTCGTGAATTTAAGAATTTTACTAAGATTTTTTTTTTAAGAAATATAATTGTTGAGTCAACTTCACTAGATAATGCCAAATCATTTTTCAAAGTGAATTGGCCAATTTATATTTATACAGAGAAGAGTTCCTTTTAGTCCATATTCCCACCAAAACTTAAAATATACAATTTAAGTCAATTTAATACATGGAAAATAGCATTTCATTTTGGTTTTTAATTTTTACATTTTGATTCCTAATATGTTTGACCATCTTTTCATGTGCTCATTGCCACTCAGATTTCTCTTTTCCTACAATATGACGATTTAAGTCAACAGTCTATATTTAGACTTTTCTCACTGTCTCATAGAGGACTTTTTATATAGGTTTCTTTCAGTTTTTAATTTTTTCAAATATTTTCTTCAAGCTTCTGGCATGTCTTTTTGTTTTCACAGAAGTAATCTTTTGATAAGAAGAAGTTCTTAATCGTAATTGCACTCAGTTTTCTCAATTGTTTCCTTTATGGATTTGCTTAAGTGTCTCATGTAAGGAACCATTTCTTACACTGAAGTCATAAAGATATTCTTCTATACTGAATCCTAAATTTTACAGCTTTTCTTTTCACATTTGAGTAACAATTTATCTGGAATGAACTTTTGAGCTCAGATTGAGATGAGGATTGCAATTTTACCATTTACCCTTCATTGAAAAGCCTAATATTTCTCAACTCATATAGAGTGCTATCTGTGTCACAAACAAATTTTCTATATGGGAGGGTCTGTTTCTGAGCTAATTGACCAACTTGTCCATTCTTTTGTCCTAGGTTCTAACTTGCTACAGTTTAATAATAAATATCTCTTAATATAATATAATAAATATCTCTTAATAATAAATACCATGTGAAATATCATGGTTATTTCCTGTCTCTTATACACATCTATTGAGCATGTGTGTGACTGCAGCTGTAGCTACAACCTTACTTTTGGCTTTGTGAGACATCTTGAGTCAGAGGTATCCAGCTAAACAGACCTACAGATACTGTAATCTGTGAGTATTTCTTATTTTAAGTTGCTACATTCTGGTAGTAATTTATTATAGAATAGAAAGGGGGGATTCCCTGGTGGCTCAGATGGTAAAGAACCTGCCTGCAATGTGGGAGACCTGGGTTCAGTTCCTGGGTTGGGAAGATCCTCTGGAGGAGAGCATGGCAACCCACTCTAGTATTCTTGCCTGGAGAATCCCCATGGAATATTATATCTTAATATTTAAAGAAGCAAAAGCAAAATAATCATATAATTTTAAAAGTGTATGTAAAATAACTCATTTTAATGTGAACAACCATTACATACGTCCTAATTTTAAAAAGTGGTACAGTACCAGCTGTCTCTTATACACATCTAAGCTATTGAGTCTCCTAGTCCATGAATAAGAAGTTTTTTTTTTGTCTTTCTATACAGGCTTTCTTTAATAAAGTTCAATAAAATGTATTTTTCTCCATGAAGGTCATACTTATCTTTTGTTAGGCATGTTCTTGCCTTTAGCAAGGTAAATAGCTTACAAATTACATTTTCTCTATATAGATACAGTGAAATAGATGTTATATTTTATATTACTTCTGTATCCAGCAAATTCACTGAAATCATATATTACTTCTATCTATAATGTATCCTCTGTATATATATTTGAGGTTTACCAAACAGACAATCACTTGGTAATAATAACTCTTATGATAACTCTTGGTAATGGTAACTCATTTCTTTCTTTCTAATTTATTTCTTTAATTATTTCTTCATGCCTTTCAGTACAATGTCAGATGCAATAGTGACTGATTTTCCAGTGTTAAACCATACTTGCATTATTGGCTAAACTCCACTTGGCCATGATATCTTTTTTATGTTATTGAATATGGTTTGCTACTATTTTGTTTAGGATTTTTTGCATTATTTTGAGTAGGGAAGAACTTCTTATTCTTTTGATTAGGAATAACTTGCAAATCTTTTTCATCATTATTTGGCATTGGTACCAAGGCCATATACCTCATTATATACATTTCACACTCTAAAGGTTTGACTATATTCCTGGTATCAGGAATGATTTCTATGATTGAAGGATATTTCTAAGTTCATACAATGGGCAGGAGAAGATCTATGCAGTAGAGATCTTGGTATCATTTAGGCCATTTAGACTATTCTGTTTCTACTACATGTTTATTCAGTTATGACTAAAAAGCAGTCATGTCAGTGTGAGTCACCAGGCTGCTAGTTCCAAGGTCCCAAAGGTTTTCAAGGAATGAAATATGCATTTTTTTTTTCTTGGCTTTACATGCAGATTTTGGTGCAATGTGATAAAGATAAAGTCTTCTTGGAAATTCATAGTCTCTCAAAACAATTAAAATGTGATAGCAAAAGCCCACAGAAAGGTGCTAACCCTCAAAGTGCCAAAGACAAGCACAGCGACTGCCTTCAGTCCTTTCCCTACCTTCAGCCTCTAACCTATTCCTAGTTAGACTCTTTTATCCCTGTATTCTGTGCCATTTCCCCTTCACTATTTCAGATTATGTTCCTAACTAAACGTCATTCTCCTCCACTCTTCATCTTAATATCATTTGAGTGATTCAGTTCGATTCAACGTCCTGGCTTCCTCTAACTGCCCAGTGTTGCGCTCATCCCTGCCTGTATTAAAAGTCAAGCAGCCACTGAAAGCTGCCATTGAAGAGATTACAAACTAGTGGCAGATAAAAAGTGGTAGAGAAAGCTATACAAGGTGCTACTGACTGAATGAAAACTGGCCCTCAGCCCAGCTGAGAGAGCCCAGGAAGGCTTCTGGAGGAATGGATGAAGCCTAAACAGTCCTGAAAGGTGAACAGGATTAACAAGAGCAACAAAGAGTGCAGGGAATGGCATTCAAGGCAGAGAAAACAGGAGACCCAAAAGCATGGGGAGCACAGGACCCCTACGGCGCACTGGAAAGCTAGCTCCCCAGGATTAAGGCCCAGCTGCCACTGGGCCTTTTAGCATGTGAGAGCTTTTTGGTAAAAAATTACATTCAACTCATAAATGTTTTTAAAGTTGGAAAAATACTGTCATTTTTGTTTGTTTTTACGGCATTTGTGTAACATTGCTAACTCTGCAATTCATCACTGAATTGTTCTAGAATGGTTTCTAGAAAATACAAAGTCTGTAATCTGAGAGAAATTTAATTTAAATTTTATCTGATATTTTGTATCTGGCTCATGAATTCGTATCACAATGTGGTAGTTGGAAAAAAATAAGAAAACATATTCAAATCACTTGAATTATAATAAATAAAAATAAACCCCAAAGATGAGATACAAAAAGATGGCATTATTTACACAAAGTTTTCTGTTCTAACTTCTAATTTCCCTTCACATGCTACATCTTCCTGTCTCTGCTCAATGTTATAAATAATAATGTTTCTACATACAAATAATAGTACTAGAGAGGACCTTTCAAGTAGAACAGTATGCCACCTCTTGAGCATAGTGTGTTTGAGTGTGTGTGTGCTTGTGTGCACATGTGTGCATTGCTTAGGTAAGACCAAAAATGAACACAATCTTTAACTGAATGTCTTCCAAGTACCTTATGATTCTGGATTTCAGTGATAATGACCACTAGTAGAGATCTGGGATCATAAACCAAAGGGTATGATTAAATATAATAATTTTAAAAGTCTAGTCAAATTGGAGTCTGCATACAAGTTGAAAGGTTTTGTATTTCTTCTATTTTTCTGGCTCTTCTAATCACCATAAAGCAATCTCCCTTTTATTTGTCTTTTCTGTGTGTGTGTGTTCCCCATCCTAAACACCCCTCCCGCCTCCCTCCCCATCCCATCCCTCTAGGTCATCCCAGTGCACCAGCCCTGAGCACCTTGTCTCAAGCATCGAACCTGGACTGGCGATTCGTTTCACATGTGACAATATACATGTTTCAATGCCATTCTCCCAAATCATCCCACCCTCGCCCTCTCCCACAGAGTCCAAAAGACTGTTCTATACATCTGTGTCTCTTTTGCTGTCTCACATATAGGGTTATCATTGCCATCTTTCTAAATTCCATATATATGCGTTAGTATGCTGCTGCTAAGTCACTTCAGTCATGTCCGACTCTGTGCGACCCCACAGATGGCAG
>SJYT01026049.1:199768-210575 GCA_006410635.1 Cephalophus harveyi
ATTTAGTTCTTTAAAAAATTAAGAACTTTACCAAATGATCCTTTTCTAAAAAATGATCACTGAATTTAAAGACAATATATTTAAATTGCTGTGTATATTATATTTTATAAACATCATACAGCCCTATTGTTAGTTATCTTTTTCTTTTCCTTTTTATGAATTACAAAATATTTAAAATGTTAGGTGTTAAAAACATCCATGGTGAAATATTAGGAAGTGAGTCCAAATTGCAGAACCTGTGACTAAAATGTGTGCTATGTTTCAGAATTAAATACTATTTTTTGAGTGATTATTTTCAAATTGTTATTCAACATACAAAACACATGGTTCTAGAGAAGTTCTTCTCAGCACAGAGCTAGTTAATAAGACACATAGAATTTTTAATTTCACACATGAAGCAGGAAGGTGAAGATAAGCATTATTTTCCACCAAAAAACAAACCTTTAGGAAATAGTTGTTATTGTTATTGCAGTTGCCAGACACTCCTTGCAATTCAGCCACAGTGTTCTAAAATGGTTGACAACAAAAATTAAAAAAGGCTTTTCCCTCCACTAGAGACAGCAGCCTAATATAAAGGAAGGAAAAACACTCAAGTTCCAGTGCTTACTGTAACATAAATTTTTAAGAACTAAGAGAATACCCCCAAACTCTTAGTTTTTCAACCATGTAACTAGTTATAAAGCCAGTTCCTATTATTAAAAGGCCATCCATAGTAACTGCAGTCTCTTGTTCGTACAACACAACCTGCTTCCAAACAGGAACAGCAAATAGCATAAGTCAAATTTAATGTTATCCCTTTAATGCTTTTTCACATAAAAATTACATTTCTGTAAACCTTTAACTCTTATGCAAACCATAACTTGCATTATATTTCTGCTTCTAATTATTACATATTAACACAAGCAATAAAAATGCATATCCATGTAGGCAGCTGCTCTAAATCGTATTCAATACTTTAAAAGATTCTAAAAAAATAAACTAATGTTGTCATAATGTAGTTGTAATAATAATAATTTCTAGTAATAAAAACAAATTATGAAAGAAAGATTAAATTATATTTTAAGAGAAGGAGCCTTGGTTTCTGGAGTGATAATTCATCTTGTTATAAACTACTACACAAAAAGGCTTTGAAATGCCATCTATAATCCAAGACTTCAAAGTCTAATGAATATTATATCTTAATATTTAAAGAAGCAAAAGCAAAATAATCATATAATTTTAAAAGTGTATGTAAAATAACTCATTTTAATGTGAACAACCATTACATACGTCCTAATTTTAAAAAGTGGTACAGTACCAGTTCACATTTCATTTCCAATCTAAGCCCACAGTGTTTCGCATTACATTTTGCTCTTTTTGATAGAAATGAATTCCCAAAATACAGATACATGACTCATGTGACACAAAACACATGCCAGAATTATATCATCTCGCCTTAAAAGGTAAACACTGATAGCTGTGGCATATGAATGGAAATTAAATTTGTTACTGAAAACAAAATCTAGTTGAAAAATTTACTATAACCTTAGAATTTCATGGGATAGTGCTGACTGTCTGAGGGGTTTACTGAAATCCTCCATGGTTACCTTTCAGATTGTTTTTTTGTTTTAATAAAGAAAAAAAGAAAGAAAGAAAAATAAATGAATGATAATTTTATAAATCCGGAAATACAATGCCTTATCACAGATACACTCACATCTACATTTAAAATTTTTCAGTGGTTCAGATATACATCTCCCTCTTCTTTAAAGGATCCTTTCTTTTATTTTTCAGCTGTTAGGCAGAGTCATTTTAACTTAAAAAAAAAAAAAATCAGAATGTTTAACAGAGAATGAACAGAAACAGGAATGCAATTCAAATTGAATTGGGCACTCGCTTATTTTAAACTCTTTCAGTTTAAATATTTGAAGGAAAAACAGAAAATTCAGAAATTTAAATTAAGTTTGGGATTATCTATATATTTTAAATTCTACTGGAGTATGACCTATAATTTATTAAACTATTAAAACAGATACATATAAGCACACACAATACATGGTAAAGTATTCTTAATCCTCAATATGGTTCTGATAAGAGGCCCACTGTACTTTTACATTTTCAGGATATATTTCCTCACGGTGCAATGTTTTCCTTATAGGTCAGTTCAAGCAAGCAACTCCCCTCTGTCAATGTGACAGGTTCCAAGTTAGAATCAACCTTGGGTTATGTGACCAAAACCAGAGTTATCTGTTCTTCAGTAGACAATCGGAGAAGGAAATGGCACCCCACTCCAGTACTCTTGCCTGGAAAATCTCATGGACGGAGGAGCCTGGTAGGCTACAGTCCATGCGGTCGCAAAGAGTTGGACACGACTGAGTGGCTTCACTTTCACTTTTCACTTTCATGTATTGGAGAAAGAAGTGGCAACCCACTCCAGTGTTCTTGCCTGGAGAATCCCAGGGATGGGGGAGCCTGGTGGGCTGCCGTCTACGGGGTCACACAGAGTCGGACACGACTGAAGTGACTTAGCAGCAGCAGCAGTAGACAATGCTGATCTAAGTGCTGGCTCTGGAAATTAACTGGATGAATCTGGTCATTCTGCATTTAATTAGAGGTTTTCCTGGCTGGCCTAGGGAATGTCATGGGGGATATTATCAAATAAAAATGATTCCAACTTTGAAATCCCAAGATGATTCTATAAATGGTAAGAAAAATGAGAAACCAAGTGATTGATTACACAACTCAGGGTTAACAAGGATATGTAAATCAATAAATTATTCAGTTACATATGAAATTAATAAATTATTCAAGGACCATCCAAATCGCTCATTGGATAACCAATATTGGTTATTTTCATTATGTATTCTTTTCATTAACACAGAGAGAGAATAAATAAAAAATAAGGACATAACACTCAAATCAATCAATTTTAAAACACCTGGAAGCATTAATAAAAAATAAGTCTAAAGTAAATAAATTGACATGTTTACACAAAAGTGGGTTTTCACTATTTGCAGACCTTTCATCTCTCCTACACACAGAAAATTACGTGTGTTGGTTGGTTTTAGCTGGGCATGCTTTGGTGAGGCAGTGTGTAACACAAGAAAGGGAGAGGGATATGTCCAAAAGGAACATGAGAGAGAAACAAACAATGAGAAAGAGCTCCTTGACCTTTTCAATAAAGGGAAGGTTACTTGGTGTAGCAAGCACCTGCTTTCTATTTCAACAACTTGCAGGCAGAAGAAAAAGTTTAACCTAAAACTAAACTCCGGTTTTTTGTAGAATAGTTATATACTCAGCTATTCTCCCCTTTAAGCCCTATCTTCACAGGCTACTTCTGGATTAAGTATTTACCTATAGTAAAATAGTGAAGTCGCTCAGTCGTGTCCGACTCTTTGCGACCCCATGGACACCAGGCTCCTCCGCCTATGGGATTTTTTAGGCAAAAGTACTGGAGTGGGTTGCCATTTCCTTTCTCTAGGGAATCTTCCCAACCCAGGAATCTAACCCAGGTCTCCTGCATTGTAGACAGACGCTTTACTGTCTGAGCCACCAGGGAAGTCCTCTTCAATCTCCCTATTAACAGAAATTTATAGAACAAAGAATTCCAGAACCTAGGTGTTACAAGAAACGTCATTACCCAAAACGGGAATCCTTCCAGAGAATCTCTTGTGTCCCAGTTACTCTGTGTGTGCCTAGATACAGACAGACACATCTCTCTACTCCATTTAAAATCAGCAGTGTGTTGCAAAGAGTCCAGGCTTCGGACCCAGAAGGACTCTGTTCCCATCCTAAATCTGGCAGCCACTAGCTATACCACTAGAAAAAGCCTCAGTTATTACATCATTAGAAAAAGGGGGGGAAGGATTCTCTTCTGCTTGTTACAAAGATTATCTGAAATCATGTAGGAAAGGCACCCGGCAGAATGCCTGGCACTGAACATTTACCCTCCTTGCCCCTGAGAATATTTGCTCAGGTGACAATCAACTCTGCTTTTCTTATAAAAACAGGCATGCTGCTGCTGCTAAATAGCTTCAGTCATGTCTGACTCTGTGTGACCCTATGGATGGTAGCCCACCAGGCTCCTCTGTTCATGGGATTCTCTAGGCAGGAATACTGGAGTGGGTTGCCATACCCTCCTTCAGGAGATCTTTCCAACCCAGGGATCAAATGCAGGTCTCCTGTATTGCAGGCAGATTCTTTACTGCTGAGCCACCAGGGAAGCCCCCCACAAAAGGCATACAAACAAATAAATAAAATCCATATGGTATATTTCGAAGTATAAACATTGAATGACAAATATTCCTTATGCATTTATTCAAATTATTAGAGAAAATCTTACAAAAAAAAAAAAAAAAAAAACCTTTAGGTTGAAAGCTTTGGCAGATGAATGTGATCTATTCCTCAAAATAATTGGAGGAAATACGTAGTATGTGATCTAAAATGTTCAGTTGGGAAGTCTTAATTAAAGAGATATCTGATTTTTCCCTCTTTCCTTGTTAGACCTGATGCTTTATTCCTCATGCTTTATGAATATGAGGAACTGGCCCTGTACTTTTAAGCAAAGACACTGAGGTTCAGCGACTGGAAAATTTGGCCTCCTCACCTTCCACCACTTGATGTCACCCGTACTCCCCTGAACCTTAAAGTTTTTCTAACAGAGTGAGCAGGTAACAGCCAAATCTTCAATGATTCTACAATCCTAATTCAGGCTTGCAGCCAAAGCAAATCAGCATCTCTGATAAAACACAAGATACTTGTGCAGAGAACTGAAAAATAGGGAAGATGAAAGTTCAAATATTTGAGGAAATCACTGTTTCTGTTTCAAAAAAACACTTGCCATTTAAAATGAATTCGGAAAGTGAAAAACTAAATCAATTAAATAGAATTTTAAGAAACTAATTCACTCACGTAAAGAATAGTCTGATGTTTATTCTTAGATCAATAGTTGACTGAAGCACCACTGAAAAAATTTTCTACTATAATAAAGAGAGCATACATCCTCATTATACTACAAACAAATGAAAAATGAATATACATTTTGGGTTAGAACATTCTACACTAAAAATACATAAAAAATATTTAAATGCCTCTTTATTAATCTCCCCTAGGTCCTTGATAGAAACCAAAAAAGTTCTGGAAAAATAATATATCAGATGAGTAGAGGTTGAACATATGAAGTTGCACTGTCCTTCTACCAGCTGGTATAAAGAAGAATATCTATTTTACCTGAATATTCTCTATGTTTATGGAGCATGAAACACTGCAGCTACATTGTTGATGGACCCTTTGACATGTCAATGTGAAACATATGCATGTTTAACATGTTTATAAAAAAGTATGTTGTCCCATTATATCAATGTACATTTGACACTTACATTAGAAATAGCCCAGCATCTGTATTATATTACAGCACACAAGGGTTCCAGAGAGTCGTTTTCACTTGGTGGTTAGCTTCTATTCATTTGCTTGATCTTTTACAGAGAGCAAGATGCAAAATTACTCCAATATGGATCTACTCTATGGAATATGTGCTGGTGGAAAAGCTTTGTTCTGCATTATGTTAGCACAAATCATAGTGAGCAGATCCAAAGAACTTTCTCTTCCTGGGGGGAAAAAATTCTAAAAAAACTCAGCAATTTTCAGTACTTTGCTGTGTACGTTTGTGTATGTATGTATGTCTTTTCATTCACAATGATTACTGATTTTTTGAAACAGTGTTCCCTGTTACATACTTAACTGTAGAAAATTTGGAAAAAAATTGAAAAATACAAAGCAGAGAGAGAAAAATCCAAGATAGCTAGTATTTATATTTTGGTATTTTTACCCTTTTTTTTGTTTCAATGAATATATCTTAATAATATGGTAAAAGAGGGCTTATTTGATCTAGAAGACTTCATACTTTAAATATGATACCATTAATTGATTGATAAGCTAATAACAAACACAAGCAATATTTCCTTTCTGTGAGGTTGAGGTTGACATATTCGCCTTGAAAAATTGCAAAGATCTGTCTTACTGTTATATGGTAAAGAGAGTTTTATCGAGTAGGGATGTAGTAAGAAAAAATGAAGGAAGAAGAATGTTTGCAAGTGCCACTTACCTCATCATCGTCAGCATCGTACTGGGCATAGTGCTGTTCAAGCAGCTCTCTCTGGCGCCTTTCTTGTTCCAGGGTCTGGCTTATCAACTGGGCAACCTCACTCACTTGTCCAGGTTTTTCTCGCCCAATAACAAATCTACACGAAAGTTAAAGAGAACTGGTATAGTCAGACTCTCCAGCAAAAAAGGAATGCTAAGGAAAGTAAATAAGCTTCACATTTCATCAGAGTATATCAAGCCTCAAAAAAATAATATTACCTGTTTTTTTAAAGGCATGATTGGGTAGAAGGAAAGGTTAGCTGAGCAATTAAAAGTGATTTTTGCAGCCACAGACCAAAGGAAAAGAGGAAAAGTAAAGAATCAGAAAAAATTATTACTTTAGGAGAAGACAAAACAGATGTAATCCATTCTCCAGTACTTTACACATTTTTGATGCCCTACAAAATGAAAGTAAGATCATAATTTTCTGTAACACTGAACTTTAGAATCATTTCCACAGTTACATTCTCTTTAAAACGCAAAAACTACTTGAAAAACATTTTGAGGTATGGCATAATCTATGTGAGTAAATAAGAAGGAGGCACTGACTTTTTGCTAAGTTACTATCACTCTAAAGGTAAAAAAAAAAAAAGAAGAGAAAAAAAATGTAGTGGTTTTTCTAAAACAAAGGAGAGGTAAATCAGTTCAGTCAGTTTGGAGAAAGATGCTGTGAGGAAGGATGTGGCCTCAAGACACACTCAAGGGGAAATACCTGTCAATATAATTCCTGTAAGAAAAAATATATAAAGAGAAAATCACGGAAGACATTTACTTATTGCCATCTAGTCATTTATGATACATCCTCATTGATACTATGTTTCTTATTCAACAAATTAATATTCACTTTTTAAAATCTTTTCACACTAATATATGGCTCTAACTTTCTAAAAATACAAATAATATGTCTCTATAATATAGTTTCCATATATTATTTAACTTCATTATTTTGGTTAGTAACTGTTTAATCTTGCTTATATACTGAACTGATGTTTTCCTCTGATTGGGCTTCTCAGATGGCTCAGTGATAAAGAATCTGCCTGCAATGCAGGAGACACAGGAGATGTAGGTTCAATCCTTGGATTTGGAAGATCCTATGTAGGAGGAAGTGGCAACACACTCCAGTATTATTGCCTGAAAAATTCCATGGACAGAGGAGCCTGGCAGGCTATAGTCCATGGGGTTTCACAGAGTTGGACATGACTGAGCAACTAACACTTCTGATTACAATACTTTGTTATTTTCAATTACAATTTTAAAAGAAATACTCTACCATTCTCCGTACAAATACACTAAATGTCAAAATTTTTATACTTGGATGTTAGTAATTAAATATATTTTTAGAGTTATTTTTATGTTGTTTCAAATAAGACTGTGAAAGTATGCTTCAGTGTTCATTTATCATCCAAGTTATTTTTCTTTGGGAGATTAATCATTGAGTTGTAGTCATTTTCTATATATTCTGGATACATATATGTTAGGTAGTTAGAATAGGAAAAAGGAGTCCAGAATAGTGATGGCAAAAAGACAAAGAAAGGAAAAAGCCCATAAAAACAGAACAAAGGAAGGACCAAGAACCTGAGTGAGAACCTCAGATGAAGCAAATAGCCCTCCTGGCTAGCCCAGTTTACATCGGACAGGCTCAGGGGGAGGAGGAAAACATATAAAAAGGGGAGCCAAAATTAAGCCGCTGGCTTCGCTTCTCTTCACTTCTTTTGGGCTGGCCTGCCCTCATACCTCAAGGATGTATTTTCCTTTGCTTGCCGAATAAAACTGAGCTGTAACACTAGTCCATTGCTTCAAATTTTTGCTGCAGTGAGACAGAACCAAGGAAATTACACACTTCCCTGGCATATATATGTATTATAGATACACACAGATATACACAAAGAAATCATATATGCACATGATTTATTATATTCTCTCAATGTGGCTTGCCTTTTAATTTTCCTAAGTCTTTCAAGGAAGTCCAAATTATTCTTTTTTAAAAGATTGTGATTTGTGCTTCCTACCTAAGAAATCTGCCTGATTTAACATTACAAAGATTTTCTCCAGTTAGGTTCATGCAAATGTAATTTCTGTTTCAGGTGGTGAATTTTAGATCATTATAACTAGGCTCAAACACATTTTTATTAATCAAATAGGAATGATTACAATCAACACAATTTTTCCAGTGAGAAATAAGTTTATCCCTGTGGCATAAAAATCTGTAGCTGGGGATTCAAAGAACTCTTGGAATGCATTTTCTAGATCCTGCTGGTTGTGGAAAGCATTTTCCCTGCAAAAAGTGTCAAGATGCTTGAAGAAATGGTAGTCGGTTGGTGAGTGGTGAATGTGCTGGAGGAGGCGACACTTCACAGTTCAATTTGTTCAAGTTTTTAATGCATGGTTGGACATTGTCATTGGGAAGAACTGGGCTCATTCTGTTGAACAATGCCAGCTGCAGGGGCTGCAGTTTTTGGTGCCTCTTATCAAGTTGCTGAGCATAATTCTCAGATGTAATAGTTTCACAGGGATTCAGAAAGCCGTAGTGGATCAGACCAGCAAGAGACCACCAAACAGTAACCATAATCCTTTTTGGTGCAAGTTGGCTTTGGGAAGTGCTTTGGGCTTCTTCTTGGTCCAACCATTGAGGTGGTCATCACCAGTTGTTGTATACAATCCACTTTTTGTTGCATTTTGCAATCTGATTGAGAAATGGTTCGTTGTTGTTGCATAGGATAAGAAGGCACTTAAAACTGACAATTTTTCTGATTTCTGGTCAGTTAATGAGGCATCCACTTTTCGAGCTTTTGCACCTTTCCAATTTGCTTCAAATGCCAAATGACTGTAAAATGGTCAACGCTGAGTTCTTAGGCAACTGTAAGAGGATCCACTTTAATGATGACTCTCAATTGTCACTGTCAACTTCCGATGGCCAGCAGTTATGCTCATCTTCAAGTCTCTTGTCTCCTTTGCAAGACTTCTTGAACCACACTGCACTGTACTGTATGTTAGAAGTTCCTGAGCCAAATGCATTATTAATGTTGCAAGTTGTCTCTGATGTTTCACGACCCATTTTGAACTCAAATAAGAAAATTGCTCAAATCTGCTTTTTGTCTAACATTATTTCCATAGTCTAAAATAAACAGAAAATAAACAGCAAGTAAAGACTCTTAAGAATCCCTTAGACGGCAAGGAGATTAAACCAGTCAATCATAATGGGAATCAACCCTAAAGGACTGATGCTGAAGCTCGAATACTTCGGCCACCTGATGCAAAGAGCTGACTCATTGGAAAAGACCGTGATGCTGGGAAAGATTGAAGGCAGGAGGAGAAGGTGACGACAGAGGGTGAGATGGCTGAATGACATCACTGACTCAATGGACTTGAGTTTAAGCAAGCTCTGGGAGATGGTGAAGGACATGGAAACCAGGTGTGCGGCAGTCCATAGGGTCACAAAGAGTTGGACACAACTTAGCAACTGAACAACAAGTCACTAGCAAAAAAACATAAAGCAAGAAATGTGCATTAAAATGATATATAACATAACCACATTTATAATATATTCTAATATCAAATGGAAAATTTCAG
Source organism: Cephalophus harveyi (assembly GCA_006410635.1). Lineage (NCBI taxonomy): Eukaryota > Metazoa > Chordata > Mammalia > Artiodactyla > Bovidae > Cephalophus > Cephalophus harveyi. The sequence continues at coordinate 209,459 of SJYT01026049.1, forward strand.
CAATGCAAAAACCACAATTACTTGTGTCCCAACCTAATAGTTTCCTTCTTAAAGTGTTAATGTTTTGATTTTATATCACATAGGTGAAATCTTTCAAATTTATTTTCATGCATGATGTTTGGTAAAGGGGGGTTCAATATTTTCCAAATGGGTAGCCAGTTGTTTCAATATCATGTTTTGAAAAGACTATTTGTTACCACCACTGAATAACTCAGGCACATTTGCTGAAAATAAATTGACCATGTACTTGTGTGCTGACTTCTGAACTTTTCAATCTTCTGCATTGATGCTTTTATCCCTGTGCCAATACCACACTGCCTTGATTGCAATATACTTCATCTTGAAACCAGTGCTGTAAGTTATCCAATTATGTATGCCCTTTTCAAAATTACTGACTATTCTAAGTTATCCAAATAGCTATATAAATTTTAAAACTAGCTTACCAGTTTCATTTAAAAAGCACATTGATGTTTGATTTGGGATTGCTTTGAATCTATAGATCAATTTGTGGATCAATTCTACTAATAATATAGAATTGTCTGATCCATGAACATAGTAATTCTCTACCTTTATTTTTAATTATTTCTATTGAAATAAAGTTGACAATACTATGTAACAATATTGTGGTAGTTACAGGTGATTTACATAATGATTTGATACTTGCATACATTATGAAAGATCACCCTAAGTCTAGTAACCATCTGTCCCCACACAGATTTACTACACTATTACTGACCATATTCCTTATTCTGTATATTACACCTTGACTTACTTAACATATAACTAGAGATTTGAATTTCTTTTTTTTAATTTAAATTTATTTAATTGGAGGCTAATTACTTTACAATATTGTATTGATTTTGCCATACATCAACATGAATCCGCCATGGGTGTACACATGTTCCCCATCCTGAACCCCCCTCCTTCCTCCCTCCCCGTACCATCCCTCTGGGTCATCCCAGTGCATCAGCCCCAAGCATCCTGTATCATGCATCGAACCTAGACTGGAGATTAGTTTCTTACATTATATTATACATGTTCCAATGCCATTCTCCCAAATCATCCCACCCTCTCCCTCTCCCACAGAGTCCAAAAGAATTTCTTTTTTTTTTTTTTT
>SJYT01026049.1:210641-253589 GCA_006410635.1 Cephalophus harveyi
CATCAACATGAATCCGCCATGGGTGTACACATGTTCCCCATCCTGAACCCCCCTCCTTCCTCCCTCCCCGTACCATCCCTCTGGGTCATCCCAGTGCATCAGCCCCAAGCATCCTGTATCCTGCATCGAACCTAGACTGGAGATTAGTTTCTTACATTATATTATACATGTTCCAATGCCATTCTCCCAAATCATCCCACCCTCTCCCTCTCCCACAGAGTCCAAAAGAATTTCTTTTTTTTTTTTTTTAATAGTTTTACTTTTCTTTTTTTCTAATTTATTTTTTGTTGAAGGATAATTGTTTTATAGAATTTTGTCATTTTCTGTCAAACCTCAACATGAATCAGCCATAGGTATACATATAACCCCTCCCTTCTAAATCTCCCATCTCCCACCCCATCCCACTCCTCTCGATTGAAACAGAGCTGCTGTTTGAATTTCCTGAGCCATACAGCAAATTCCTGTTGGCTATCTATTTTCCATGTGGCTGAGTTTCCATGGTACTTTTTCCATACATCTCACCCTCGCTTCCCCTCATCCCATGTCCATAAACCTATTCTCTATGTCCGTTTCCCTACTGCAGTCCTGTAAATAAATTCTTCAGTACCATTTTTCTAGATTCCACATATATGTGTTAGAGTACGATATTTATCTTTCTCTTTCTGACTCAATTCACTCTGTATAATAGGTTCTAGGTTCATCTACCTCATTAGAACTGACTCAAATGCATTTCTTTTTATGGCTGAGTAATATTCCATTGTGTACATGTACCATTTCCTTATCCATTCATCTACTGATGAACATCTAGGTTGCTTCCATGTTCTAGCTATTGTAAATAGTGCTGCAATGAACAATGGGATACATGCGTCTTTTTCGATTTTGGTTTTCTCAGGTTATATGCCTAGGAGTGGCATTGCTGAGTCATACTGAGGTTTTATTCCTAGTTTTTTAAGGACTTTCCATACCATCTTTCATAGAGGCTATACAATTTATATTCTTAACAACAGTGCAAGAGCGTTCCCTTTGCTCCACATCCTCTCCAGCATTTATTGTTTGTAGACTTTTTGATGATGGCCATTCTGACTTGTTGGAGGTGATATCGCATTGTAGTTTTGATTTGCATTTCTCTAATAATGAGCGATGTTGAGCATCTTTTCATGAGTTTGATAGGCATCTGTATGTCTTCTTTGGAGAAATGTCTGTTTAAGTCTTTTCCCCACTTTTTGATTGAGTTGTATGTATATTTTGGAAATTAATCCTTTGTCAGTTCTCCCATTCTGAGGGCTGTCTTTTCACCTGGCTTATAGTTTCCTTTGCTGTGCAAAAGCTTTTAAGTTTAAACAAGTCTCACTTGTTTACTTTTGTTTTTATTTCTATTACTCTAGAAGGTGGGTCATAGAGGATCTTGCTTTGATTTATGACATCAAGTGTTCTGCCTGTGTTTAAGAGTTTCATAGTTGCTGGTCTTGCATTTAGGTCTTTAATCCATTTTGAGTTTATCTTTGTGTATGGTGTTAGAAAGTGTTCGAATTTCATTCTTTTACGTGCAGCTGTCCAGTTTTCCCAGCACCATTTCTTGAAGAGCCAGTCTTTGCCCCATTGTATAATTCTTGCCTCTTGTCAAAAATAAGGTACCCATAGGTGCATGGGTTTACTTCTGGGCTTTCCATCTTGTTCCATTGGTCTATATTTCTGGTTTTTTTTTTTGGCAATACCATACTGTCTTGATGACTGTAGCTTTGTAGTGTAACCTGAAGTCAGGAAGGTTGATTCCTCCAGCTCCATTCTTCTTTCTCAGGACTGCTTTGGCTGTTCAGGGTCTTTTGTGTTTCCATATGAGTTGTGAATTTTTTTGTTCCAGTTCTGTGAAAACTGCCATTGGTAATTTGATAGGGATCTCATTGAAACTGTAGATTGTGTTTGGTAGTATCGTCATTTTCACAATATTGATTCTTCTTACCTAGGAACATGGGATACTCTCCATCTGTTTCTGTTGTCTTTGATTTCTTTCATTAGTGTCTTATAGTTTTCTGTGTACAGTTCTTTTGTCTCCTGAGGTAAGTTTATTCCTAGATATTTCTTTTTCTTGGAATGGTGAATGAGATTGATTCCTTAATTTCTCTTTCTGATTTTTCATTGTTAGTATATAGAAATGCAAGTGATTTCTGTGCATTGATTTTGTATCCTGCAACTTTGCTGTATTCACCGATTAGCTCCAATAATTTTCTGATACTATCTTTAGGGTTTTCTATATACAATATCATGTCATCTGCAAAACAGTGAGAACTTTCCTTCTTCTTTTCTGATCTGGATTCCTTTTATTTCTTTTCCTTCTCTGATGGCTGTAGCTAGGACTTCTAGAACTATGTTGAATAATAGTGGTGAAAGTGAATACCCTTGTCTTGTTCCTGATCTTAGGCGGAATACTTTCAGTTTTTCACCATTGAGAATAATGTTTGCTGTAGGCTTATCATATATGGCCTTTACTATGTTGAGGTAGGTCCCTTCTATGCCCATTTTGTGAAGAGTTTTAATCCTAAATGGGTGCTGAATTTTGTTAAAGGCTTTTTCTGCATCTACTGAGATGATCATATGGTTTTTATCTTTCAATTTGTTAATATGGTGCATCACATCGATTGATTTGGGTACACTGAAGAATCCTTGCATCCCTAGAACAACCCAGCTTGATCATGGTGTATGAGCTTTTTGATGTGTTGCTGAACTCTGTTTGCTGAAATTCTGTTGAGGATTTTTGCATCTATGTTCATCAGTGACACAGCCTGTAGTTTTCTTTTTTGTGTGCTGTCTTTGTCTGGTTTTGGTATCAGGGTGATGGTGGCCTCGTAGAATGAGCTTGGAAGTGTTCCTTCCTCTGCAATTTTTTGAAAGAGTTTTAGAAGGACAGGCATTAGCTCTTCTCTAAATGTTTGATAGAATTGTCCTGTGAAGCCATGTGGTCCTGGGCTTTTGTTTTTTGGGAGATGTTTGATCATAGCTTTAATTTCAGTGCTTCTAATTGGGTTGCTCATAATTTCTATTTCTTACTATTCTATTTCTATTATATTTCTATTTCTAAGAATCTGTCCATTTCTTCCAGGTTATCCATTATATTGCCATACAGTTGTTCATAATAGTCTCTTATAATCCTTTGTATTTCTACATTGTTTGTTCTATCNTAATTTCAGTGCTTCTAATTGGGTTGCTCATAATTTCTATTTCTTACTATTCTATTTCTATTATATTTCTATTTCTAAGAATCTGTCCATTTCTTCCAGGTTATCCATTATATTGCCATACAGTTGTTCATAATAGTCTCTTATAATCCTTTGTATTTCTACATTGTTTGTTCTATCCTCTCCTTTTTCATTTCTAGTTTTGTTGATTTGATGCTTCTCTCTTTTTTTCTCGATAAGCCTGGCTAAAGGCTTGCGAACTTTATCTTCTCAAAGAAACAGCTTTTAGTTTTATTACTCTTTACTATTGTTTCTTTCATTTCTTTTTCATTTATTCTGCTTGGGTCTTTATGATTTCTTTCCTTCTACTAATTTGGGGGTGTTTTTTTCCTTTTCTTCCAGTTTAGGTGTAAAGTTAGGTGTTCTACTTGATGCTTTTCTTGTTTCTGGAGGCAGGATTGTATTGACATAAACTTCCCTCTTAGGACTGCTTTTGTTGCATCCCATAGGTTTTGAGTTGTCATGTTTTCACTGTCATTTGTTTCTAGATATTTTACTTCCCTTTTGATTTCTTCAGTAATGTGTTGGTTATTTAGAAACGTGTTGTTTAATTTCCATGTGTTTGTGTTTCTTTCAGTTTTTTTCTTGTAATTGAAATCTAGTCTATAGCATTGTGGTTGAGAGAAGATGCCTGATACGATTTAAATTTTCTTAAATTTACTGAGGTTTTATTTGCGACCCAAGATGAAGTCTACCCTGGAGAATGTTCCATGTGCACTTGAGAAGAAGGTGTTTTCCTCTGCTTTTGGATAGAATACCCTGAAGATATCAATGAGGTCCATCTTATCTAATGTATCATTTAACTGTGTTTCCTTATTAATTTTCTGTTTTGATGATCTGTCCATTGGTGTGAGTGGGGTGTTAAAAGTCTCCTACTATTATTGTGTTACTGTCAATTTCTCCTTTTATGTCTGTCAGTGTTTGTTATGTATTGAGGTGCTCCTATTTTGGGTACATATAGATATTTACAATTGTTATATCTTCCTCCTGGACTGATCCCTTGATCATTATGTAGTGTCCTTCCTTATCTCTTGTAATATTCTTTAAGGTCTATTTTGTCTGATGTGAGGGATATGTTCCTACTGCCATTTTCTTAATTGTTTGGGTTTGATTTTGTATATCTTTTTTCTTCTCTTGTATTTCTTGGCTATATAAGTCCCTTTAACATTTCTTGTAAAGCTGGTTACATGGTACTGAATTTTCTTAACTTTTGTTTGTCTGAAAAGCTTTTGATTTCTCCATTAATTTTGAATGAGATCCTTGTGGGGTACAGTAGATTTTTTCCCTTTCAATACTTTATATATATATCCTGCCAGTCCCTTCTGGCCTGCAGAGTTTCTGCTGAAAGATCAGCTGTTAAGCATATGGGGTTTCCCTTGTATGTTACTTGTTACTTCTCCCTTGCTGCTTTTAATATTCTTTCTTTGTGTTTAATCTTTGTTAGTTTGATTAGCATGTGTCTTGGCGTGTTTCTCCTTGGTCTTATCCTGTATGGGACTCTTTGTGACTCTTGAACTTGATTGACTATTTTCTTTTCCATGTTGGGGAAATTTTCAACTATAATCTCTTCAAAAATTTTCTCATACCCTTTCATTTTCTCTTCTTCTTCTGGGACCTCTATAAGTCGAATGTGGATGTGTTTAATATTGTCCCAGAGGTCTCTGAGACTATCTTCAGTTCTCTTCATTCTTTTTCCTTTATTCTGCTCTTCAGAATTTATTTCTAATATTTTATCTTCCAGCTCAGTGATTCATTTTTCTGCTTCAGATATTCTGCTATTGATTCCTTCTACAGTATTTTTAACTTCAGTAATTGTGTTGTTTTTCTCTGTATGTTTACTCTTTAATTCTTCTAGGTCTTTGTTAACTGATTCTTGCATTTTCTCCACTTTGCTTTCCAGGTTTTTGATCATCTTTACTATTATTATTCTGAATTATTTTTCAGGTAGTTTTACTATTTTCTCTTCATTTATTTGGACTTCTGTGTTTCTAGTTTGTTCCTTCATTTGTGTAGTATTTTTGTGCCTTTTCATTATTTTTTATTTAACTAATTGTGCTTGAGATCTCCTTTTCCCAGGCTCCAAGGCTGAATTCTGTCTTCCTTTTGGTTTCTGCCCTCCTAAGGTTGGTCCAATGGATTGTGTAAGCTTCCTACAGGGTGAGATTTGTGCTGAGTTTTTGTTTCTCCTCTGTGAGGCAAGGCTGAGTGAGGTGGTAATCCTGTCTGCTTTGTATTTTTGTTTTGTTTGTTGTTTAGATGAGGCATACTGGACAGGGTGCTACTGGTGGTTAGGTGATGCCGGGTCTTGTTTTCAAGTGGTTTCCTTTGTGTGAGTTCTCACTATTTGATACTTCCTAGTTTTAGTTCTCTGGTAGTCTTGGGTCTTGGAGTCAGTGCTCCCACTCTAAATGCTCAGGGCTTGAACTCTAGTCAGGAATGAAGATTCTATAAGTGGTTTGTTATGGCATTAAGTGAGATTAAAACAAATATCCAAAAATGAGAAACCAAAGGTGAAACCCAGACAAATGGCAGTTACAAAATCAGCAAATAATAATCAAAATAAGGAATATACACCATATACACATACACCCATGAGCAAAGTCAAAACAGTCCAAGAAAAATAAAGTACAGTAGATTGGCCTGGAGAACAAAGTAAATAAAAAATTATATTTACTAGTTAAGAACAAAACTAACTAAAGTACAAACTGGAAAACAAAACTAATGCAAGGTGCCAAGTGTGGAATAAAGCAATGAAAACAAAACAAATATGTCAAGAGGAAAGGAAATAAAGAAAAGAAAGAAAGAATAGATATGCAAAGTTAAACAGAGGTAGATGAAGATTTATATACATTAAAGATTAACTTCAAGGGGAAGAGAACAGCAGGAAAGGCAAACAGTGATAAATATAGAAAAAATTTAATAGGATTTAAAAAATTAAAAATTAAAATTATAAAAAAGAGAAAAGAAGAAGAAGAAGAAGAAAAAAAAAAAAAAAACAGAAGAAGAAAGAAACAAGGGAAAAAGGAAAACTCCACAGAACTACTAAGGCCAATGTAGTGGCAGAGATTTGTAACAACAATAAAAAGTGTGACTGAATATACACGAAATCTGCATTTCTTAAAACCTTCAGCTATGTAGCTATTTGTGTGTGTGTGTACCACTTTGTCTTTATCCTTTCACCTCATGCTGGACACTTAGGTTGCTTCTATATCTGCTGCTGCTGCTAAGTCACTTCAGTCGTGTCTGACTCTGTGTGACCCCATAGACGGCAGCCCACCAGCCTCCCCTGTCCCTGGGATTCTCCAGGCAAGAACACCGGAGTGGGTTGCCATTTCCTTCTCCAATGCATGAAAGTGAAAAGTGAAAGAGAAGTCGCTCAGTCGTGTCCGACTCTTTGAGACCCCATGGACTGCAGCCCACCAGGCTCCTTCGTCCATGGGATTTGCCAGGCAAGAGTACTGGAGTGGGGTGCCATTGCCTTCTCCATCTAGGGTATTGTGAATAAAGGTCCAGTGACCATTTGAGTGCATATAGTTTTTTCAAATTATGGTTTTTATTTTCTTCAAATAAGTACCCAGAAGTAAATTACTAAATCATGCTGCAGTTATATTTTTAATTTTCTGAGGAACTTCCATACGGTTTTCCATAGAGTCTGCATCAATTTACAATTCCACCACAGTGCACAAGCATTCCCTTCTCTCCACATCCTCATTAACACTTATTCGTTGTCTATTTGATAACAGCTATTCTGATGTGATATCTCATTGTAATTTTCACTTGCATGTCTCTGATGACTAGCGATGTTGAGCATCTTTTCATGTGGCTCTCGGCCACATGTCTTCTTTGGAAAAGTGTCTATTCAGGCCCCCTGGCCATTTTTAAACTGGGTTCTTTGTTATTTTGATGTTGAGTTATGCGAGGTCTTTGTATATTTTAGACTTTAATCTGTTATCTTTTGCAAATATCTTCTCCCATTCAGCTGGCTGCCTTTTCGCTTTGCTGATAAAGTTTCCTTCACTGTGCAGTTTTTTAGTTTAATGTGGTCCCATTTGTTTATTTTTGTTTTTGTTTCCTTTGTCTAAGGAGATATATTTCCCCAAAATTATATTGTTAGGACTGATGTCAGAGCGCATACAGCCTATGTTTTTTTTCTAGGAGTTTTATGGCTTCGCGTCTTAAAGTTTTTAATCCATTTTATTTTTGCATATGATATGAGAAAGTAGTCCAGTTTGGTTATTTTGCATGTCCAGTTATCACAACACCATTTATTGAAGAGGCTGTCTTTTCCCCATTTTATATGCTTGCCTCCTTTGATTAACTGACTATGATTATTTGCTGTAGTTGTATGAAAAATGATTTTGGTATTATGATACTGATTACACTCAATCTATAGATTGCCTAAGGAGTATTTTGCATTGTTAAGTCTTTCAATCCATAAGCATGGTATATATTTCCATTTGTTAATGTCATCTTCAGTTTCTTCCATCCGTGTCTTACAGTTTTCTGAATACAAGTCTTGTATTGCTTTAGTTAGGTTTATTCCCAGGTGGTGGCTCAGGTATAAAAGAATCTGCCTGCAATGCAGGAGACCCAGGTTCAGTCTGGGTTAGGAAGATCCCCTAGAGCATTCCATGGACAGAGGTGGCTGGGAAGCTACAGCTCATGGGGCCACAGAGAATTGGACATGACTGCATGACTAACACTTCATTCACAGGCATTTTACTCTTTAGGATACAACTGTAAATTGGATTGTTTTCTTAATTTCTCTTCCTGATGTTTTGCTGTCAGTGTATAGAATCATAGAAAACCTTTGGATATTAATTTTGAGGCCTGTCACTTTATTGAATTCATTCGTTAGTTCTAAGTTTTTTTGATGGCGACTTTAGGATTTTCTATATATAGTATCGGAGAAGGAAATGGTAATCCACTGCAGTATTCTTGCCTGGAGCATTCCATGGACAGATGAGCCTGGCAGGCTACAGCCCACTGCGTCACAAAGAGTTGGACACAACTGAGCGACTAACACTACTACTCTACTCCTCCTCCTACTACATAGAATCAGGTCATCACAAACAATGATAGCTTTAATTCTTCCATTTCAGTTTGGATTCCTTCTATTTATTTTTCTTATTTGACTGCTGTGGCTAGGTCTTACAATACTATATTAAATAAAGTGGCAATAATTGGCATCCTTGTTTTGATCCTAATCCTAGTGGAAATGCTTTCAGCTTTTCACCATTGGGTATGACACTGGCTGTCATATTTGTCTCTTACTATGTTGTGGTAAGTTCCCTCTCTATTGTTTATCATAAATGCATGTTGAATTTTGATAAAAGTTTTCCAACATCTATTGAGATAATAAAAGTTTTTTCAATTTGCTAATATTATGACATTGATTGATTTTTGGATACCAAACTATCCTTGCACCATTGGGATAAATTCCACCTGATCATGTTATTATATATTCCTTTTAATGTACTGTTGAATTCAGTTTGCTAATATTTTGTTGAAAATTGTTACATCTAGCTTTATCAGTGATATTGACCTTGATTCTCTTTTTTTGTGTAATAATTTCATCTGGTTTTAATATCAGGGTGATGTTGACCTCACAGAATTAGTTCAGACGTGCTCCTTTCCCTTCAGATTTTTGAAGTAGCTTGAGAAGGACAGATTTCAATTGTCCTTTAAATGTTTGGTAGAACTCATTGGTGAGGCCATTTAGTCCTGGACTTTTATTTGGGTGGGGGGGGGGTGGATTTTTAAATTAGTGATTCAATGTCATTACTGGTAATCAGTTTGTTCATATTTCCTATTTCTTCCTCAATCAATCTCTGGAACTGTATATTTCTAGAAATTTATTCATTTCTTCTAGGTTGTCTTTTACAACCTAGAAGGTATGTAACAGTTCATAGTAATTTCTTATGTTTCTTTGCATTTCAATGGTGTCAGTTTTAACTTCTTTTTTACTACTGATTTTATTTGGTGATGATGAGTCTGGCTAAAGTTTACCAACTTTGTTTGTCTTTTTAAGAACCAGGTCTTAGTTTCATTGATCTTTTCTTTCTTTCTCTATTCCATTTACTTTTTCCCTGATTTTTATGATTTCTTTCCTTCTACTAATTTCAAGTTTTGCTTGTCCCTCCTTTTCTAGTTCCTTTAGGTATAAGGTTTGATTATTTATTTGAGATTTTTTTCTGTCTCCTGAAGTAATCTGGTATCACTGTAAACTTTCCTCTTAGACTGCTTTTATTATGTTCCACAGATACCGATCATTGTGTTTCCATTTTTATTTGCTTCCAACAGTGTTTCAATTCCTTCTTTGATTCCTTCAGTAACCTGTTGCTTGTTTAGTAGCATATTGTTTGGCTTCCACGTTTGTATTTTTTGCAGGTTTTTTTCCTCCTTTTTTCCCTCCTTTGCAGGTCTCATTAGCACTGCTGTAGAATAAGATATTTGATGTGATTTCAATCTTCTTAAATTTCATGAGACTTATGAAATCCATGTGGTCTAATCTGTCATTTAGGAGCAGTGTTTCCATACTGATTTTCTGTCTACAAGATCTGCCTGTTGATATAAGTGGCCTGTTAAAGTCCCCTACTATTATTGCATCACTCTCAATCTCTCCCTTTGTGTTTGTTAACATGTGCTGTATGCATTTAGGTGCTCCTATGTTGGGTATACACATGTTTACAATTGTTAATTTTCTTGTTGATTTGATCCTTTTATCATTATGTGATGTCCTTCTTTATCTCTTACTGCAGTCTTTGTTTTAAAGTCTATCTTATCTGATGTAAGTACTGCCCAGCTTTCTTTTTGTTTCCATTTGCATGTAAAATCTCTTTCCTGCCCTTTGTTTTCAGTCTGTGTGTGTCTTTAGATCTGAAATGACTCTTATCCAGGCAGCATACATATGGGCCTTGTTTTTTACTCCATTCAGCCTCTCTATATCTTTTGATTGGACCATTTAATCCATTCACATTTCAAGTAACTGTTGATAGGTACATACTTGTCACTGTGTTTACTGTTTTCGGGGTTTTGTAGTTCTTTTTGTTTCTTCTTTTACTCTCTTTCATTGTGATTTGACAACTGTCTTCAATATTACGTCTGGATTCCTTTCTCTTTTCTTGCATCTGTGTGTATCTATTATAGGTTTCTGACTTGTGATTACCAGGAGGTTCATCTTTAACACCAACATATATGTGTTTATTATAAGTTAGTGATCTCAAGTTCAACTATATTCTAACAACCCTGCATTTTTACTCCTCCAAATCACATTTAACTTTCTTGTTATCATATTTTACATCTTTTTTGGGTTTTGTATCCCTTAGTTATTGTAGATGTTGATGCTTTTACTTTTGTCTTTTAACTCTACTACTAACTTTATATACGGCTGATACTACTTTTACTGTATGTTTGCCTTTTTCTTCTGTAATTTAAATGCTTCTAGTTGTGTTTCTATTTTTTGTCTTTTCTCCTTAGAGAAGTCTTTTTAACATTTCTTTTAAAGCCAATTTAGCAGTTTGAAAATTTTCAGCTTTTGCTTATCTATAAAATTCTATTTCCCCTTCAAATCTTGGTAATAACCTTACTGAGTATTCTTGGTTGTAGGTTTTTTCCTTTCATCACTTTAAATACATGGTACCACTCATTTGTGCCTAAAAAGTTTCTGCTGAAAAGTAAGCTAACAGTCATACAGGAGTTCACTTATATGTAACTGGTTGACTCTCTCTGCTGCTTTCAAGATTCTGTACCTTTAATTTATGCCCTTCTAAGTATTATAATCTGTCTTCGTGTGGGTCTCTTTGGGTTCATCTTGTTTGGACACTCTGTACTCCCTGGATCTGGGTGTCTGTTCCTTTCCAAGGTTATGGATGTTTTCAGCTTTTATTTTTTCAAGTAAATTCTCTGCCCCTTTTTCTCTTCTCCATCTAGGCCCCTATATGCTTGATGTCATCCCAGAGGTCTCTTAAATTCCTTTTTCTGCTCAATCTAGGTGATATACATTACTCTGTCTTCCAGTTCACTGATCTATCTGCATTTACTTAAAAATTTTATGTTGATTTATATATATATATATAGAGAGAGATAGATAGATAGATATCTTAATTCAGGTAGCAAATTTGGGTCCCAGTTAGTCACATCTGTAACATCTTATAATATGGTATAATTTACAGTACAGATTTGTAATAATAGAATATCATCATGATAAGTGTGGTCCCAAGGGAAAGCACAAAGAATTGAAACTAAACTATTCTCTATGCCTTATTTCCCTCATGTGAAAATTAGCATCTACCTCATACGTCTAACAGAGTGACATAAGAATAAAATGTGGTATAGACATGAAAAGTCTTTAAGGCACTATTATAATGATGTGCTAAGTTGCTTCAGTCGTGTCTGACTCTTTGCAACCCTATGGACTGTAGCCCACCGGGCTCTTCTGTCCATAGGATTTTCCAGGCAAAAATACTGGAATGGGCTGCCATGCCCTCCTCCAGGAGATCTTTCCAATTCAGGGATCAAACCAGTGTCTTTTATGTCTTCTGCACTGGCAGGCAGATAAACTTTACCACTAGCACTACCTGGGAAGCCCATTATTATGATAAGACTAATAAAACTTTCTATTTGGAAAATGGGTAACATTCAAATTACCTTTCTATATATTCTAAACATTTGGCCCATTTTAAAACTGTCTTTATAAGTGTGTCTTATTGTATGTGTATAACCTAGCAGAGAAATTAGTAGAAAACATAAATTTTAAAGTAAGGTTATTATTCAAGTATAGATTGAGACTACAGACATACTGTGATAGTATAATTTAGATTGAAAGTGTATACAAAAGAAAAGGTTTGTTTTGATAGAACAAATACACTAAACCATAAATATGACTTATTGACTTTGTGACCTTGAGTGTATCAGTATTTCTAAGTCCTTAATTTCCAAACATGTACAATAAATGTAACATTAACAAACAAATATTATATAATCCATATAAAAAGCTTTACTAACTACCTGGTACCTAGAGAGTATTTAATAAATGTTTTATGTTGCCTTTATCTAGGTAATATATTCATTTCTATATGGGATTGAATGCATTTCAAAATACTATATGTACACACTATCAAAATTACTTATTTGCGCTCACTAATTTTGAAAGAGAGGTTTTCCTAAACCAACCACAGGAAAAATGATGAAACACTGCACTGAATTGTGCTCTGAAAACCTTAATCTGACCTGTGATTGAAACAGGAAAGTATGGATTATATAATCACTTTATATGGAATTTTAAAAATCATCAAAAATGATTGCCAGCAACCATCAGATTCTTGAAATACATGTGACCAAATTAACTGACATCTTTGTGCAATTATTATTTATATTTTAGACATTATCCCTGACTGAAATGATAACACATACTGTCAAATCATCCTGTTTATAAATTTAAAATTAAGAGAAAAATGTTTTTCTTGTTACTTTCTAATTGTTTTCCTTGCTTCAATAAGGAATGATGTGGTCGTTTGCAATTCAGGTATAAAGAATGATATAAAAAGAAAACCCTGTAATGTGACATTTAAATTAAAAATTAGGTATTTTCTAAGCTTATGACTGACAAATAATGGCAATATTAAAAACAAAATCTATTACTAGGGTTTATGTTTTTAGCAAAGTTTGTTTCTAGTGTTTAAAACAAGTGTAATGTTACAACATGAATTATTTCACAAAGAAATGCCCCCTCTCCCCTTCAAGGCTGAGGTAAAATAAGAAAGGGAGATAAATCAATTTTTCCTATTCTTTCCATCTATAATCTGAGACAGTAATGTCCATGTACTGTCCTATGGAGTTTAGATGATGAGATTATAAAGAACTCATTTGATTTGTTTATTGAATTTTCCGGTGAGCTGTCAAACAAAAACAAAACAACTATAAAATTCTATTTACAATTTGCTAAATTATAGTCATAAAGATCCTACATGTTTCCTGTGAATGATGTGACAGTTATGTTGAAAGATGATGATTTGATGATTTATGAGTGTTCTCTTTTTCAGACATAAGCTATTCTCATAGAAGTAATATATTAGTCAAATATGGCTCTTATTATGACATCAAAAAATTTAAATTATAATTGTGGAATTAAGTTAATCAAAAAAAGGAAAAGCCAAACTGGGATGTGATAGTTGGACCATAAAGAAGGCTGAGCACCAAAGAACTGATGCCTTCAAACTGTGGTGCAGTAGAAGACTCTTCAGAGTCCCATGGACAGCAAGGAGATCAAACCAGTCAATCCTAAAGAAAATCAACCCTAAATATTCATTTGAAGGACTGATGCTGAAGCTGAAGTTCCCAATACTTGGGCCACCTGATGCGAACAGCCAACTCACTGGAAAAGACCCTGATGCTGGGAAAGATTGGAGGCAAAAGGATAAGACAGTGGCAGAGGATGTGATGGTTGGATGGTATCACCACCTCAATAGACATGAATTTGAGCAAACTCCAGGAGATCGATGAGGACAGAGGAGCCTGGCAGTCTACGGGGCTGCAAAGAGTCGGACACGACTTAGCAAATGAACAACAACAACAACAAACCAGGATACAGTTATTAGTTCTTATAAAATCAATCTTTCATTCAAGTATTCTTTAAAAAATATTTATTATATGCAGACCAAAATTTGTAGTATCTTTAAAAAGCAAAATAAAAAATAGATGCATAAGACCAGCTATCATTTTACTTGAGCCTTGGATCACAAAATCATATGGTTCTTTTAAACATTTTGGTAAAAACTCACTTGTTTTACATTTGATGACATTTTAAAGTATGAAGTTCATAACTTTTCAAATATTTGGCTTAATTCTACTGAGCAAGTGAAGGCAAAAGTATATCCAGCCCCCTTCACTAAAATTTGCTGATTGTATTCAGAAGTTGAAGTCCTGCACATCCAAGCTTTTACCTCTTGCTTATACTTGCAGATTCTTACATATTTTCCTTTCCATATTGGATCTAGATTAATATACTATATATTTACATTTAAAAAATTTTATATTCAGCTATAAAATCTTTGCTATTAAAAGCCATATTTGAAAAATTTAACTGAATTGTAAGCATTAGTTCCTAGAAATTAATTTTCTATCTAACTCAATTCTGATTATATAGAACTTTATTTACACTATAGTTCAATGTCAAAAGAATAGTTGAATTACTTAAAAAATATTGCTTAACCCTAACATTAACCTATGGAGAAGGAAATGGCAACCCACTCCAGTGTTCTTGCCTGGAGAATCCCAGGGACGGGGGAGCCTGTTGGGCTGCCGTCTATGGGGTCGCACAGAGTCGGACACGACTGAAGCGACTTAGCAGCAGCAGCAGCAGCAACATTAACCTATGTCAAGGACATATTTTTTAAAATGCTACATCCTTTCAAGAAATGACATTTCTCTGTTTAATAGTTAGCTCTGATGCCTCAAGTTTTTTTTTGGGGGGGGTGGTAAACATTTTTAAAAACTTTTAATTGGAGGATAATTGCTTTACAATGGTGTGTTGGCTTCTACCATATAACATCTTGAGCCTCCCTCCCACCCCTCTAGATCACTGGTCAGCCATGAAGAGGAAAAAGAATGAACCTGGACTACATATATACAGTCTATAACTATAACTCTGTTATATAGAGTGAAATTAGTCAGAAAGAGAAAAAACAGCATATATTAATGCACATATATCGAATCTATTAATAGAAAAATGGTATAGATGAACCTACTTGCAGGGCAGGAATAGTGGCTCAGGTTTAAACATTTACACACCCAAATATTAAAAATAATTTTTTTAATGTTAATTTGTATATAGTGACACCACAAAATGTCTCATTAAGCCAAAGTCTCCTTTAAGTAGTTTCCTGAAATCCCTACTGTCTTTAATATTCTATCACCAGTTGCTGACTATTTTTATGAAAATGTTAAGTTTCTCAGTTGTGTCCAACTCTTTATGACTGCATGGACTATAGCCCACCAGGTTCCTCTGTCCATGGACTTCTCCAAGTAAGAATACTGGAGAGGGTTGCCATTTGCTTCTCCAGGGGATCTTCCCAACCCAGGGATCGAACCTGGATTTCCTGCATTGCAGGCGGATTCTTAACCATCTGAGCCAGCAAGGAAGCCCATTTTCACATATACAAGTGTAAAATTTTACTATCCATGGTCCCAACTTTAAAGTGGTTGCTCCCCTTATCTGAGGGAAAGGGGATGGTCTCACAAGTAAGGCAAATACAAAATCTGCAATAACTCACAATTTCCCTGACGTGACATGACCATGAACACGACAGTGCTCTCACTGCCCTCCATTATTGATGACACTCCACATACAAAACCAAGGCTCTTTACAAAAGGGAAACTCTCAATTTCCCCTTGGGCTATCATGGAAACAAACATTCTTACTAAAGTGATGTTAATGAATTGAAAACATTTCAATATTCAATGCATTTCAAGTGGAAATCTCAAATACACAATATTAAGTAAAAAGTATTTTTTAAAGCTTTCGTATTTAGAAATTACATGCCCAAGAGAGAACCCAAAATAAACATGAGCATGTCTATAAAAAGCTCACCTATCATTCACTTATATCTTCTTTTGAATATTTTAACCTCTTCCAACAAGGACAGAGGAATATTTAAGAATCTCAGATTAATTTGTTTTCTATTGTCTGTGACTGCAGTTTCTATAAAATCCTAACCTTCAGAAGTGTTTTATGGCTTAATGTCAAAAAGTAGTTAAATACATTCACTGGAGATAAAAGCATGATGAATGCATAGTGATTGAGGATAAGTAGCAGGTACTTGCCAGAAAGCATTTAAAATTTAATGTGAATGGTGCTGACAAGCAAACATCCAATTTATTAGAAATTTCTCATACAGAAGCACAATTTCTACTATAGCATCACTTTCCTATAATAGCTTCCTTTCAGCACAAAGAAGCCTGTCTGGAGTTAAAAACACCAGCTAATCTGCGTTCTGGGCTTCCCAGGTGGCACTAGTGGTAAAGACCCCCGCTTCCCAATTCAAGAGATATAAGAGACACAGGTGTGATCGCTGGGTGGGGAAGATCCCCTGGAGGAGGGCACGGCAACCCACTCCAGTATTCTTGCCTAGAGAAGCCCTTGGACAGAAGAGCCTGGCAGGTCAGAGTTCATAGGGCTGCAAAGAGTCAGACATGGCTGAAACTGCCTAGCACACATGCAATCCATGTTCCAGAGTTCATTCTTTCAAATGCTTTACAATTGTTACCATGTCTTTTAAATGTTTTCTATTTGTTAGGCGAAAGTTTTTAGAATCTTTCATATACAGAAGGAAAAATATTTAGACCTCTCACCATTCAAAAGTCAGTCTTTCTTAAAATGTCTCAAGGTCTTTAGGGTTCTTCTTAACGGAGGGTATGCAACATTAACACATATTATGGAATAACATTAATCTGTCTGCCTATCCATCCATCTGTACAACTAGTTCTGTCTAACTAGTTACTGATCACTACATAACAGGCAGCCTCTAAGCTGAATTCAAGTATTCTCTGTATTCTCACATTTATGTCCTGTGGAATTCTCTCCCCTTGAGTGTGGGGTGCACTTGTTGGGTTACTTTTATCAAATAAAATACACAACTGATGGAATGTCACTTCAGCAAAATGAAAATGACAGACTGCATCCTGGCTACTCCCTGGATCACTCCCTCTGGGGAATCTCGTTTCCATGTTGTGATGAGTCTCTGTAGAGAGGCTCTCACAAGAAAGCTGGGAAGTGGATCACAGAAACTATGAGATAATAAGTTTGTTGTTCCAAGTCGATAAACTAGGGAGTAATATGTCATGCAACAATAGGTACACCAACTATGCCAGGCACATAGTAGTAAATAAGACAGTCAAGTCCCAATTAAAGCTATAGACCCCAAAACTTGATTTCCTAAAAGTTATGTTGCAAGTCCTTGCTTGAATAAGGAAAAAAAATCCAGACATAAAGAATTTTATATAGATATATATATTTTTCTAGTAAGAACCCAATAATAAAATATTTTAAAAATAAAAGTATAAAGCACAATAAAATGTACATATTGCTAATGAAATTGTTTGACTGCATCTGCCTTTCTTAAATAAACATGATCCTCCTTTATAAATCACCATCACTTCAATATAATTAGTTAGCATAGCACTTTTAAAGTTAACTGTAACTATTATCACACATTTAAAAAATCAGTTTTACTGAGGTCAAATTTATTTACAACAAAATTTACCAACCTTAAATTGTATGATACGTTTTGATAAATATGTATACAGTTGTATGACAAGCACAATAAGCACAATAACAGAGTACATTTTGTCACCTCACAAATGTTCCCTTTTTCTTCAATGCATTTTAAATGGATTCAGGTAGTGTAAAGCCTTTTGTGTCTCACTTTTTACTCAATATAAATAGCTTTCAGAGTCATACATGGTGTTAAATATTTTGGCATATACA
Organism: Cephalophus harveyi; assembly: GCA_006410635.1. Lineage (NCBI taxonomy): Eukaryota > Metazoa > Chordata > Mammalia > Artiodactyla > Bovidae > Cephalophus > Cephalophus harveyi. The sequence goes on from SJYT01026049.1 coordinate 228,360, forward strand.
TTTATTTAATATATAAATGAATAAATATATATTCATTCCTTTATACTGCTAAGAAATACTTCAGTGTATGGAATATAATACAATTTGCAAATGCATGTATCAGTTAAAGGACATTTCAGTTCTTTCCAGTTTGGAGCTTTGGGAATGAAGCGCCTACGAAGGTGCGAGTGTGAGTCTTTGGGTAGGTATTTGTTTTTATTGCTCTTGAGTAAATAGCTGGGAGAAGAACTGCTGGCTGGTGTAAGTGTATGTTTAACTTTATAAGAACTTGCTAAACAGTTCTGCAAAGTGGTTGTGTTATTTTGAATTCCCATCAACAATGAATGGATGTTAAAGTTGCTCCACATCCTTGTCAGTGCACAGTAGTTATCAGTCTTTTAAATTTCAGCCGTTCTAGTGAGTGCGTAGTTATATCTCACTGTGGATTTAATCTGCATTTCCCCAATGATTAAGAGTTGAGCAGCATTTCAGGTGCTTTATCTTTCCGTGGTGAAGTTATCTTGTTAATTGATCTGTAGGTTTTGAATAGGGTTGGATATGTTCTTGAAACTGAAAGGGTCAGTCACTCAGTCGGGTCCAGCTCTTGGTGACCCCATGGATTATACCTGGCCAGGCTCCTCTGCCCATGGGACTTCCCAGGCAAGAATACTGGAGTGGGTAGCCATTCCCTTCATCAGAGGATCTTCCCGACCCAGGGGTCTAACTCAGGTCCCCTGCATTGCAGCCAGATTCTTAACTGTTTGAGCCATCAGGGATGCCCATACATGTTCTTATTGAATTACAAAGAGTTCTTCATATCTTCTAATTAACACTCTCTTATTAGATAATTATTTTGGAAATGTTAGTCTGCAGGGTATTTTAAAACACATGTTTTAAACTTTGGTAGTTTCATTTATCATTTCTTTTTCGTATATTTCTTACTTTTGCATGCTAAAAGTTCTTTCATTAACCCAAGATCATAAAGCTTTTTGCCTGCTTTCTAGAAACTTTTTGGTTTCAACTGTTGCACTAAGGCCTAAGATCAATCTTGAGTTAATTTTTGTATACACCATAGGAAGAAGGTCATTTTTTCCCATGTGGTTATCCAATTGTTCCAGCACCATTTATTTTTTAAAAAGACTGCAATTTCCCCCACTGAATTACCTTGGTGGATCTGTCAAAAATCAATTGTTCTGTCTGTGCAGGTCTATACTGAAACTGTCTATTCTGTTCCATTAATCTATATTTTTATCCTTATGCTTAAACCAGACTACTCTGACTAGTGTGGTTTTCAGACAGTAGAAGTCCTTCAACTTTGTTCTTTGTAAAAAATATTAATTTCTCCAAAAAAGCCTACTGAGATTTTCACTGTAATTGTCCTTTTATCTGCAGATTAGGGGTAGCTGAAACCTTAACCATATGAGAGCACATACCACACGTTACCTTTGGGCTTCTTGGTACCATGCCCATACCCACAGTAGTTTAAAATCTGGAGACCAACAAGTCCTGTGAAATCCAGTAGAGGGATGATAAGGAAGACTGTGTCTGATTCCTCCATGCTCATTCCTTCAATACTTATCTTTCTCAGCCTACTGTGGTTGTGATATGTCACTTCTGAATATAAACTATTTGAGTCCTATGAGTCCATTCTCTAATCAATTACTTAAAGTAATTAACATCATCAGTGGAGAAATAACTCCAGAAAGAATGAAGGGATGGAGCCAAAGCAAAAACAACACCCAGTTGTGGATGTGACTGGTGACAGAACCAAGGTCCAATGCTGTAAACAGCAATATTGCATAGGAACCTGGACTATTAGATCCATGAATCAAGGCAAATTGGAAGTGGTCAAACAGGAGATGGCAAGAGAGAACGTCGACATTCTAGGAAGCAATGAACTAAAATGGACTGGAATGGGTGAATTTCACTCAGATGACCATTATATCTACTACTGTGGGCAGGAATCCCTTAGAAGAAATGGAGTAGCCATCATAGTCAATAAAAGAGTCCAAAATGCAGTACTTGGATGCAATCTCAAAAATGACAGAATGATCTCTGTTCGTTTCCAAGGCAAACCATTCAATATCACCATAATCCAAGTCTATGGAACGCTGAAAAAACTGAAGTTGAAGGGTTCTATGAAGACCTATAAGACCTTTTAGAACTAACACCCAAAAAGGATGTCCTTTTCATTATAGGGGACTAGAATACAAAAGTAGGAAGTCAAGAGACACCTGGAGTAACAGGCAAATTTGGCCTTGGAGTACTGAATGAAGCAGGGCAAAGGCAAATAGAGTTTTGTCAGAGAACGCACTGGACATAGCAAACACCCTCTTCCAACAACACAAGAGAAGGCTCTACACATGGATATCACCAGATGGCCAACACTGAGTTCAAACTGATTATATTATTTGTAGCCAAAGATGGAGAATCTCTATACAGTCAGCAAAAACAAGACCGGGAGCTGACTGTGGCTCAAATCATGAACTCCTTATGGCCAAATTCAGACTTAAATTGAAGAAAGTGGGGAAAACCACTAGAACATTCAGGTATCAGTTGGTCAGTCCATTCAGTCGCTCACTCATGTTCGACTCTTTGTGACCCCATGAACTGCAGCACGACAGGCCTCCCTGTCTATAACCAACTCCCGGACTTGACCTAAATCAAATCCTTTATGATTATACAGAAATAGATTTAAGGGACTAGACCTGATAGACAGAGTGCCTGATGAACTATGGATGGAGGTTCGTGATATTGTATAGGAGACAGGGATCAAGACCATCCTCAAGAAAAACAAATGCAAAAAAGTAAAATGACTGTCTGCGGAGGCCTTACAAATAGCTGTGAAAAGTAGAGAAGCCAAAAGCAAAGAAGAAAAGGAAAGATATACTCATTTGATTACAGAGTTCCAAAGAATAGCGTGAAGAGATACCCCACACCCAAGGTAAGAGAAACCCAAGTAAGATGATACGTGGTGAAAGAGGGCATCAGAGGGCAGACATACTGAAACCATACTCACAGAAAACTAGTCAATCTAATCACACTAGGACCACAGCCTTGTCTAACTCAATGAAACCAAGCCATGCCTGCAGGGCAACCCAAGACGGGCGGGTCATGGTGGAGAGGGCTGACAGAACTTGGTCCACTGGAGAAGGGAATGGCAAGCCACTTCAGTATTCTTGCCTTGAGAACCCCATGAACAGTATGAACAGGCAAAATGATAGGATATCAAAAGAGGAACTCCCCAGGTCATTAGGTGCCCAATATGCTACTGGAGATCAGTGGAGCAATAAGTCCAGAAAGAATGAAGGGATGGAGCCAAAGCGAAAACAATACCCAGTTGTGCATGTGACTGGTGATAGAAGCAAGATCCGATGCTGTAAAGAGCAATACTGCATAGGAACCTGGAATGTCAGGTCCATGAATCAAGGCAAATTGGAAGTGGTCAAACAAGAGATGACAAGGGTGAACGTCGACATTCTAGGAATCAGCGAACTAAAATGGACTGGAATGGGTGAATTTAACTCAGATGACCATTATATCTACTACTGCGGGCAGGAATCCCTCAGAAGAAATGGAGTAGCCATCATGGTCAACAAAAGAGTCCGAAATGCAGTACTTGGATGCAATCTCAAAAACGACAGAATGATCTCTGTTCGTCTCCAAGGAAAACCATTCAATATCACAGTTATCCAAGTCTATGCCCCAACCAGTAATGCTGAAGAAGCTGAAGTTGAACGGTTTTATGAAGACCTACACGATCTTTTAGAACTAACACCCAAAAAAGATGTCCTTTTCATTATAGGGGACTGGAATGCTAAAGTAGGAAGTCAAGAAACACCTGGAGTAACAGGCAAATTTGGCCTTGGAATGCGGAATGAAGCAGGGCAAAGACTAATAGAGTTTTGCCAAGAAAATGCACTGGTCATAGCAAACACCCTCTTCCAACAACACAAGAGAAGACTCTACACGTGGACATCACCAGATGGTCAACACCGAAATCAGATTGATTATATTCTATGCAGCCAAAGATGGAGAAGCTCTATACAGTCAACAAAAACAAGGCCGGGAGCTGACTGTGGCTCAGATCATGAACTCCTTATTGCCAAATTCAGACTCAAATTGAAGAAAGTAGGGAAAACCACTAGACCATTCAGGTATGACCTAAATCAAATCCCTTATGATTATACAGTGGAAGTGAGGAATAGATTTAAGGGCCTAGATCTGATAGATAGAGTGCCTGAAGAACTATGGAATGAGGTTCGTGACATTGTACGGGAGACAGGGATCAAGACCATCCCCATGGAAAAGAAATGCAAAAAAGCAAAATGGCTGTCTGGGGAGGCCTTACAAATAGCTGTGAAAAGAAGAGAGGCGAAAAGCAAAGGAGAAAAGGAAAGATATAAGCACCTGAATGCAGAGTTCCAAAGAATAGCAAGAAGAGATAAGAAAGCCTTCTTCAGTGATCAATGCAAAGAAATAGAGGAAAACAACAGAATGGGAAAGACTAGAAATCTCTTCAAGAAAATTAGAGATACAAAGGGAACATTTCATGCAAAGATGGGCTCTATAAAGGACAGAAATGGTATGGACCTAACAGAAGCAGAAGAAATTAAGAAGAGGTGGCAAGAATATACAGAAGAACTATACAAAAAAGACCTTCAACCCAGATAATCATGATGGTGTGATCACTTACCTAGAGTCAGACATCTTGAAATGTTAAGTCAAGTGGGCCTTAGAAAGCATCACTACGAACAAAGCTAGTGGAGGCGATGGAGTTCCAGTTGAGCTATTTCAAATTCTAAAAGATGATGCTGTGAAAGTGCTGCACTCAATATGCCCACAAATTTGGAAAACTCAGCAGTGGCCACAGGATTGGAAAAGTTCAGTTTTCATTCCAATCCCAAAGAAAGGCAATGCCAAAGAATCCTTAAACTACCACACAACTGCACACATCTCAAACGCTAGCTAAGTAATGCTCAAAATTCTCCAAGCCAGGCTTCAGCAATATATGAACCATGAACTTCCAGACGTTCAAGCTGGTTTTAGAAAAGGCAGAGGAAGCAGAGATCAAATTGCCAACATCTGCTGGGTCATCGAAAAAGCAAGAGAGTTCCAGAAAAACATCTATTTCTGCTTTATTGACTACGCCAAAGCCTTTGACTGTGTGGATCACAATAAACTGTGGAAAATTCTGAGAGAGATAGGAATACCAGACCACCTGACCTGCCTCGAGCAATCTGTATGCACGTCAGGAAGCAACACTTAGAACTGGACATGGAACAAGACTGGTTCCAAATAGGAAAAGGAGTATGTCAGGCTTGTCACCCTGCTTATTTAACTTATATGCAGAGTACATCATGAGAAACACTGGGCTGGAAGAAGCACAAGATGGGATCAAGATTGCTAGGAGAAATATCAATAACCTCAGATATGCAGATGACACCACCATTATGGCAGAAAGTGAAGAAGAACTAAAGAGCCTCTTGATGAAAGTGAAAGAGGAGAGTGAAAAAGTTGGCTTAAAGCTCAACATTCAGAAAACTAAGATCATGGCATCCAGTCTCATCACTTCATGGCAAATAGATGGGAAAACAGTGGAAACATGGCTGACTTTATTTTTCTGGGCTCCAAAATCATTGCAGATGGTGACTGCAGCCATGAAATTAAAAGACGCATACTCCTTGGAAGGAAAGTTATGACCAACCTAGGCAGCATATTAAAAAGCAGAGACATTACTTTGCCAACAAAGGTCTGTCTAGTCAAGGCTATGGATTTTCCAGTGGTCATGTATGGATGTGAGAGTTGCTATAAAGAAAGCTGAGCACCGAAGAATTGATGCTTTTGAACTGTGGTGTTGGAGAAGACTCTTGAGAGTCCCTTGGACTGCAAGGAGATCCAACCAGTCCATCCTAAAGGAGATCAGTTCTGGGTGTTCATTGAAAGAACTGATGTTGAAGCTGAGAGTCCAATATTTTGGCCACCTGATGAGAAGAGCTGATTCATTTGAAAAGACCTTGATTGCTGGGAAAGACTGAGAGCAGGAGGAGAAGAGGATTACAGAAGATGAGCTGGTTTGATGGCATCACAAACTCAATGGACATGAGTTTGGGTATACTCTGGTAGTTGGTGATGGACAGGGAGACCTCCCCACTCCAGTACTTTTGCTTGGAAAATCCCATGGATGGAGGAGCTGGGTGTGCTGCAGTCCATGGGGTCGCTAAGAGTCGGACACGACTGAGCGACTTCACTTTCTCTTTTCACTTTCATGCATTGGAGAAGGAAATGGCAACCCACTCCAGTATTCTTGCCTGGAGAATCCCAGGGACAGGGTAGCTTTGTGGGCTGCCATCCATGGGGTCACACAGGTTTGGACACAACTGAAGTGACTTAGCAGCAGCAGCAGCAGGGAGGCCTGGTGTGCTGTGGTTCATGGGGTCACAGAGTCGGACATGTCTGAGCAATGAACTGAACTAAATTAACATGATTAGTATAGTACTCACCATGATTTCATTAGGATTACTTAGTTTTAAATGCTATCAATAAAACTGAGGAAATACTAGTGTTCTTCCAATACTTTGAGCCATCCTTGAGCTTCTAATCCTCCAGGAATATAGCCTGGTTTGAGCTGAACCACTTCTTCACAGTGGCCTAATGTGCTTTAATTCATATAAATGATGTAAGGCTGATAAATATATATATATATATATATGCCCTTGGAAGTTATCATATTAACAATATTTGTTATAATTTCTCTAATATGTCAAAAATGGTACTTCTATGAGGCTTTCATTAGGACTTATTAGTTCATAAACTCAGATACAGCAACTTCAAGTTGAATAAAGTAATTAGACTAAGCTCAGATAAAAGTGATTCTCCGTAACTGTGGGTGAAGTCAACAGAATTTCACTGTGTCATTTTGATTTATATCCAAATGATGGCACCAATTTCATATGCATTTCCAGGAAATAAGTTAAAAAATCAATCTTCAGTGCTTAAAATATAATCATGTCCAAATCTCAGCTTCAACTTCCTTATCACTACTAGTTTCTTATCTTTCTCCTTCCAGGCTCTCAAAGCCATGAGTTTCATACCTTCGTTCCTGATCTGTACTTAGTAGTTTGAAATATTCAAATTAATTTAGTGATTTCTTAGATATCCTTTTTAAAAAGTAAATTTTAGGAAACAGTAAATGTGATAGCTAGCTCCCAACAAATAAGAAATATAGAACCACACATGCTTTAAACCCCCAGTTTAAAAAGGTTCATTAAAAATATATGTCTAACTTTTGCATCCCATTTTTGTTTCCCTGGTGGCTCAGACCGTAGAAGCGTCTGTTTGCAATGCAGGAGACACAGGTTCCATCCCTGGGTCGGGAAGATCTCCTGGAGAAGGAAATGGCAACCCACTTCAGTACTCTTGCCTGGAAAATTCCATGGATGGAGGAACCTTGTAGGCTACAGTCCATGGGGTCGCAAAGAGTCAGACATGACTGAGGGACTTCACTTTCACTTTTCACTTTTGTATTAATATCTTATGAAGAACTACCAACTAAAATAAATTCAGAGGATTCAGGTGTTATTTCTAATAAGTTAAAATCAGAAAAGTCTTTTTACTTACATTCAATTAATTAAGACCCTGAGTTATACATCAATCTAAACCTAGGGTTAAATAATTTGAGGGAATAAAGGAAGCTAAGGGTTCTATTTGGATATTAAGATGTTTACAAATTCAATGAGGAAATTAAATACATGCCCTTAAAAAATTAATGTAGCACGTTCTGTAACCTTGAGGTAAAAAAAGTGGCATGAATGATGAATATTACCAGGAAGAAGAGATCACTAGTAAACAGGGAGATAAAGCAGGATTTCTTAGAGGGCAAAGGAGTTGAAATATGGTCTTCAAGATAAGTATTTTAAACAGAAAGAATGGAAGAAAGAAAGTCATAATCCATGTCTGAAGGATGATGACTACACTGGTAATACTGTACTAGAGCGTGAATATAGGGAGAGGTAGGTGTTGAGACAGGCTTCCCTGATAGCTCAGCTGGTAAAGAATGCACCTGCAATGTGGAAGACCTAGGTTTGATCCCTGGGTTGGGAAGATCCCCTGGAGAGGAGTATGGCAACCCACTCTAGTATTCTTGCCTGGAAAATCCCAATGGACAGAGGAGCCTGGCGGGCTACAGTCAATGGGGTCACAAAGAGTCGGACATGACTGAGCAACTAAACACAGAACAGCACAAGTGATAAGCCTGGGGGATGAAAGGCTTTTTATTAAAAAGACCTTAGATTCTGCACAGAATGGAGGGCACTGAAGCTTTCTAAAGCAGAGAGGGGTTCTCTTTCTGCCCCCATATTTTTAAATAAGTTTATTTATTTTTTAATTGGAATGATAATTGCTTAACAGAGTCATGTTGGTTTTTGCCAAACATCAACACCCGCATGCCCCAAACAAAATGCCCAGTGGAGCCACAGAAACCATCCTTGTTCAAGAACAGGAGTTACCAGTCCTAGGCTGAGACAGAGTCTGGGACAGAAACTGATAGTAATGAATCAGTACCAGAGCTTGCGGAACAGGATTCTACGCAGGCAACCAAACAACAAGCCTAGCTGGCAGCAGCGGATGAAATCGATGAAGAATGAGTCGGTAAAGCAAACAGAGCAAAAGGGAAAAGAAGGCACAGACATCAATGTCCAAACTGGGTCTTCAAGAGGTTACAGGGGTTAATAGAGTCAGTATCTGGAAATCTAAGAATATCCTTTTTGTCATTACAAAAGCAGATGTATACAAGAGCCTAGATACCTACATAATTTGGGGGGAAGCCAAGATAGAGGATTTATCTCACCAAGCACAATTAGCAGCTGCTGAGAAATTCCATGTTCAAGGTGCTGCTACTGCTGCTGCTAAGTCGCTTCAGTCATGTCCAACTCTGTGCGACCCCACAGATGGCAGCCCATCAGGCTCCCCCGTCCCTGGGATTCTCCAGGCAAGAACACTGGAGTGGGTTGCCATTTCCTTCTCCAATGCATGAAAGTGAAAAGTGAAAGTGAAGTCACTCAGTCATGTCTGACTCTTATCAACCCATGGACTGCAGCCTACCAGGCTCCTCCACCCATGGAATTTTCCAGGCAAGAGTACTGGAGTCGGTTGTCATTGTGAAGCTGTCTCAAACATTCAAGAAAACATACAGACTCCAACTGTACAAGAGGAGAGGTTGATGAAACCGGTGTGGAAGTTAAGGACATAGAACTGGTCATGTCACAAGCAAATGTTTCCAGAGCAAAGGTAGTCGGAGCCCTGAAGAACAATAGTAATGATACTGTAAATGCTATTATGGAATTAACAATGTAGCCATCTGAAAAGAGGACTTTTTTTTGGTGTTTCAAAAAAGTAACTGAAGCTGGGCTGGAAATTTGTATTGTTTCTATTATTAATAACGTTATGGCTTCTTGTTGGAAGAAAAAAATTAAGACAAGAGGGACATAACAAAGGAAGAATTATTATTTCTACCCACAAATCTTAGTTCTACTACTCAAGTTATGTAGAATGAGTCAATTGCTTTTTCCATGATAGGCTTTTACTTAAAAAGCCCTTTTATGTTCTTCCATTAGAGGTAAAGATGAAGACAGATTAAAGAAGGGAAAGACTGAAATCATGAGACAATTAAGAAGCCATTTGCCATCTGTACAAGGCTTGAAATGAGTACAAAATTATGAAGGGAAAGAAAAGGGTGGCTATGAGTCTATGTAACTAAAAACTTTTTTCCAACTGAGAAATGTTCTTATAAGTTGAACATATTTCTTACTTATTTCACTTTAACATTCACTGCAAAACATAATGAGCAGCTTCAAAACCAAGTTCTACACTGACAGAAAAGTGCTGTCTAAAGAACAGACAGTAATTCTTCAGAGACAATCACATTTACTGAGGGACCCACCCATGTAGCTCCAAATTTTCCCTGCACTCTTTCTAATTATTTTACATGCTTTTCTTAGGATGATGCATATTCTTGAATCATTGATATAGCACCAATAGAAGTCATTTAGGTTAACGTTCCCTACATCATTAAAGGATGTTTTCTAATTGAAAAAATCTAAATTATAAAATGTAAACACGTGCTTGTGCAACATAAAATATGCTGTAATAAAATCCTAATATTACTCTCTTTATAGCAATATTAACTCATCAATATTTTCACAATATTTGGCAGTTTCATATTGAAGATAACACTAAAATACATTCATAATTATACACAGTAAATAATGTCTCCTTACATGCTTCTTTATAGGATTTATGGAAAAGTATAAGGCATAAATAAGGCATAAGCAATACTACATTAAAAAATAAGTACCCTGTGACCAAAATTAAAATTTATTAAAACCTTGACTTTAGTTGGCACATAATTAATTACTTTATTTGTTTTCCAGACTATAAATTTTAGGACGTCAGGGCCAGATAAATATTTAAGGTTCCAAATAATATATAGTCTGTCCTATTAAGTTGGAAAAGTTATAGTTTATCAAAGATTAGCCTTGCCATTCTTTAAAACAAGAAAGAGATTTTAAAATGCATTTATCAACCTAAATCATTCCGCCTACTTGTCTTAAGTAACATGTATCACTGGATATATGTATAATCATTTCAATTTACTGCATAACTGATTTTATTGAAGGGATCTGGGGCATAAATTCATATTTACTGAGAAATTCTATCTTCCTTGAAATAATTGCTATATTAGCAATGAGAAACACTAACACAGCTCAGCAATTAACCATACTGATACTGTATATTTCATATCTTCATGTCTTTCTAGAATATTATTAATATAATTTTTAGTCTTAACTTACATGAACTAATCACAATAAAGAAGGAAAAATTTTAAACTAAAGACAAGTTTTTAGTATTTAGATAAAATTCTGCTGGTAATTACATCTATTTATAGGTACGATTAGAGAAAAAACTAAAATTCAACAAAATATCAAGTAATCAAATTGTATATAACTCAAGCCACATACCTGACATTGCCCTTGGTGTTTCTTAGAACTGTTGCAGCAAAATTCTGTGTGACACCCACCAAGCTGATTCCATCCACTTCCACAATCTGGTCATTGACTTGTATTCTTTGAGAAAAGGGAAAAAATTACCCACAATTAGTTTTACTGATAATATATTCCCACTAGCAAAAAATGAGTTGACAAAATATTTTATTTTTAAGATACTCTTACTGATTAAAAATTTGTCTCCAAGCCCCAGATCTTTGTCAAAGGTTTTTGTCTATTTGGGAGCTCAAACCATTTCATTAAAAAAAATTTCATGAACCCTGGAAAGGAAAAAGCCCTTTGAAATCTTGACCAGTGAGTTTTTGTGATTCTTGGATTACTTAACTTGTTCCTGATGTTGCAGAACTGAAGCTCCAAGTTCTCTGTGCAGTAGTAACTGAGAGAAGCCATGATCTCACTATGTGAGTACAAAGTATGTTCCTAACTTAGAAAGGTCTTAATAAATTGAATTATAAAGTCTCTGAAATTAAAGGAGTGATAATCTAACTGGTTCATAGAGAATAGTAATCACTTTCATAAATTTTTTTTTCTAGTATCTAATGAGAGTTTCAATGTACTAGCCATTTAAGAAAAAAATCCTTCTTGGAGATTCTGCCAGAAGCGTAGAAGTTTTTTCATATGAAACCAAGTTCATGTAATAAAAGTGAAAAAGTGAGTCTTTGGATGAATAAGACTAATTTAATAATTTTGGTTTGAAGTAACATTGGAAAAGACCGTGATACTGGGAAAGATCGAAGGCAAAGGAGAAGAGGGCAGTAGAGGATAAGATGGTTAGGGCGCATCACCAACTCAATGAACATGAATTTGAGCAAACTCTGGAATGTTCTACAGTCCATGGGGTCACAAACAGTCAGACACAATTTAGCAACTGAATAACAACAACAAAGTTTTCCCCATGATTTTATAAAGGTGTGGCTTTATATTTTCGTAAGGAGACCAGTTAATCTGAACTTCCTAAAATTCTGAGACTGACCAGATAGATTACAATATTCCTACATAAAGTTTAAAAAGGAAAAAAAAAAAAATAAAAGTATGTTTAACTAAACTGAATCATAATACTAACAAACTTTTATATCAATAGCAGTTATGTTTTATAGACTGCCAGCTTAAAACATGATTTCCAAGATTCTTAGTTATTTCTAAAATCTTGGCCATGATGCTTTTAAACTATACAACTCTTCTTGTGTTAAAGAATGTGCTTACTGTGGCACATTAAGAAGATACAAAAATAGTATAATGGCTATTTTAGAGTATAGTATAGTGGCTACAGAAAATGCTATTTGCTGGTCTGCTAAATTGTTTGTGTATGACAAGTGATTATTACCAACTTCCAAGCTACCAGTGAGGGTTGTTACTAGGAGTCAGTTAAGTAGGCAACAAGTTAAATTTTAAATGGATAATTAAGACTATGGTAACAAAAACAATGAAAGAAAAAATAAAATCGTGTAAATAAGGTAATGGAAGGAATTTTTGTTTTTTAAGAAAAAGAACAGCAGGCTAGTCCAAATGTATCACCCTGTTTTAGCATATGAAAGAACATAATGATGATCAAAACTTGAATGTGTATAGCAAGTTGATGAAGGTTTAAAGAAGTAATTTTTATTTGCCTTGGTTTATACCATCTTGGACCAAAAAGACACTATAAAATGTGCTGCATTTTGACAAAACTCTCTCAGTTTTAAAGGACTATTCAAAAGATAATTTAAAAAGAATGTAATCTTCTACTACTAGAGTTACATAGAATGAGTCAATTCCTTTTTCTATGATAGCCCTTCATGTATTTGAAAAATGCCTTTATGCTCCTTCATTTAGGGGTAAAGGATGAGAAGGACACTGGATAAACTAAAGTCATGAGAGAGTTAAGAAGTCATGTGCAATCTGTACAAAGTTTGAAATGATAAAAGCAGAAAATTATGAATGAAAGTTCCTTTTACATCACATTCTCATCAGCATTGTACATAGTTTAGATTTTGGCCAGTCAACTAGGTGTCCAGTAGTATTTCTCACTGCTTTAATTTGCAATAATTCACAGATTGGAAGAAATTTTTTATATATCAGATATCTTACATGGGGGTGATATCTAGACTATTATAAAGAATAGTTACAACCCAATATTAAAATAACAATCCAACTTAAAAGTCAGTCAGACATAGAAAGAAAAATACCATATGATCTCACTTAAATGGGGAATCTAAAAAACAAAACAAACAAACAAAAACCACCAGCTCATAGAGACAGACAGATGACTGCCATAGATGGGGCTTGGGGATGGGCAGAATGGGAGAAGGGGGTCAAAAGATACAATCTTCCAGCTATAAAATAAGTCATGGGATATAATATACAATGTGGTGACTACAGTTAATAATACTGTATTGCATATTTGAAAGTTGTCAAGATAGTAGATATTAAACATCCTCATCACAAGAAAAACATTTTTATAACTACATCTGGCGATGGGACATTAACTAGACTTCTTGAGGTGGTCATTTCACAATTATGTAAATATCAAATCATTATGTTGTATACCTGAAACTAATATAATGTTATATGTCAATTATACCTCAATTTAAAACAATGTGCAAAGGATCTGAATAGGCATTTCTCCAAAGAAGATTCACAAAAGGCAAATAAGCATATATAAAAGGTGCTCAACACCATTAGTCATCAGGGGACTACAAATCAAAACTAAAGTAAGATATCTCTTCACAGTTACTAAGATGACTATGATCAAAAGACAGATAGTACCCCAAACTAACACAGCACTGTTAATCAACTACACTGCAGTACATATATTAAGAAAAAGACAGATGGTAACTTTAAATGGAGCATAACCTATAAAGATATTGATTCACTGTGTTGTACACCCAAAATTAATATCATATTATAAATCAAACTATACTTGAATCCAAAAAAAAAAAAAAACAAGACTTGATGAGATGTGGAGACACTGCAATCCACATACATTGCTGGTAACATAATAACCATCCAGCAGTTTTCCAAAGCGTTAAACACAGAGTAACCATATGAGTCAGAAATTCCACCCGTGACTATATACTCAAGAGAAATAAAAACCTGTTCACACAAAATGTGCACATGAATACTCAAAGCAACATTATTCATAATAGCCAAAAAGTAGAAACAACCCAAATATCCATCAATTGGTGCCAAAATAAACAAAATATGAACTATGCATTCAATGGAATATTATTTGGAAATGAAATGTGATAGATGCTGCAACATGAATAAACCTTGAAACCATTGTACTAGTGAAAAAAGCCAGTCTCAAAAGATCACATGCTATATGATTCCATTTATATGAAACGTCCAGAAGAAGCAAATCTCTACATGAAGTTGATGGGTGCCTAAAGGGGAGGGAAGAGGGAAAGCTGTGTTTTTCAAATCTGCACAGAAGTACAATATGAGCTGCTAGAGGCCTGACCATACTGGATAGGATCATCCAAGCTATGTATGAGTGTTCCATTTCTCCATACCCTTGCTAACATTTTACACTGTCAGCATTCTCAACTTTAGCCATTCTAGTAGGTATGGTATCTCATTGCAGTTTTAATCTGTACTCTCTAAGGACTAATGATGTTGAACAAATATTCATATGCTATCGAACCTTCATATATTTTTTTCTTTGAAACAACTACACAAACCTTTCATTTATATTTTTCAAATACAATTATTTTTATTTGTGGGTTTTTTGTTACTGAGTTGTAAGTTTTCTTCACACCCTAGACACAAATCCTCACATGAATCAGTTCAGTTCAGTTGCTCAGTTGTGTCCGACTCTTTGCAACCCCATGAATCGCAGCACACCAGGCCTCCCTGTTCATCACCATCTCCCAGAGTTACTCAGACTCACGTCCATCGAGTCAGTGATGCCATCCAGCCATCTCATCCTCGGTCGTCCCTTTCTCCTCCTGCCCCCAATCCCTCCCAGCATCAGAGTCTTTTCCAATGAGTCAACTCTTCACATGAGGTGGCCAAAGTACTGGAGTTTCAGCTTTAGCATCATTCCTTCCAAAGAAATCCCAGGGCTGATCTCCTTCAGAATGGACTGGTTGGATCTCCTTGCAGTCCAAGGGACTCTCAAGAGTCTTCTCCAGCACCACAGCTCAAAAGCATCAATTCTTTGGCGCTCAGCCTTCTTCACAGCCCAACTCTCACATCCATACATGACCACAGGAAAAACCATAACCTTGACTAGATGGACCTTAGTTGGCAAGGTAATGTCTCTGCTTTTGAGTATGCTATCTAGGTTGGTCATAACTTTTCTTCCAAGGAGTAAACATCTTTTAATTTCATGGCTGCAGTCACCATCTGCAGTGATTTTGAAATGTTTAACAAATATTTTCTTCTTGTCTATATAGATTCCCTTTATCATTTCATAACCATGCCTCTTAAAGAATAAAAAAGTTTTTATTTTAATAAAGTTTACTTTTTTCTTTAAAAGTCCATGCTTTGTGTCCTGTCTCAAAAATCTTTGCTTAATGGTAGGACATAAATACTTTCACCTATGTATTCTCTTAGTTTTTCATGGAATTCTGATGCCTAGATCTATAATTTTGAGTTAATGTGTATATGGTGTAAGATAAGGTGTGTGGTTTAGTTGTTTTGTTTTTCCATATGGATATCTACTTTTTTTAAATTTTATTTTATGTTGGAGTATAGTGGATTAACAATGTTGTGTTAGTTTCAGGTGTACGGCAAGGTGATTCAACCACACACATACATACATGTACCTATTATTTTTCAAATTCTTTTCCCATTTAGGTTATTACAGAATATTGGATATCTAATCCTTACAGCACTATCTGTAGAAAAGATTATACATTTTACCATTGAATTATTACAGCACTTTAATTGAAAGTCAACTGACTATATCTGTTTCAGTCTATTCTTACTTTCTACTCTTCTCCATTGATCTCTGTTTCAATTTTTATACCAATATCGTATGGCCTTGGTTACAGGAATTTTGTAGTAAGTCTTGAAAAAATTCAGGTAAGGTCAGTCCTCTAACTTTATTCTTTTACAGAACTGGTATTCTAGGTCCATTATGTTTCTATATGCATTTTGGAACCAGCTAGTCAATTTCTATCTCACAAAAAAAAAGACTCCTAAGATTTTTATTGGATTTCTTTGAAACTACACATCAGAATGAGGACATCTGACATCTTTTCTGGTTTTGTAAATACGGAGTTGTTTGCTACCAAGGTCTGGACTCTTTAGCTCAGGGCATCCATCTTCCTTATTCATTCTTAATGTTCACCATGCTTGCAAGATGGGAGGCTAGGTCTGGGTAGAGGTTAGAAATGGATATTCTGTTTGAAAGTGAAAGTTGCTTCATCGTGTCCAAGTGAAAGAGAGAAGAATCAAATCAACAAAATTAGAAATGAAAAAGGAGAAGATACAACAGACAATGCAGAAATACAAAGTATTATAAAAGACTATTATGAACAGCTGTATGGCAATAAAATGGATAACCTGGAAGAAATGGACAGATTGTTAGAAAAGTACAGACTGAACCAGGAAGAAGTAGAAATTATGAGCAACCCAATTAGAAACACTGAAATTGAAGCTATGATCAAACATCTCCCAAAAAACAAAAGCCCAGGACCACATGGCTTCACAGGACAATTCTATCAAACATTTAGAGAACAGCTAATGCCTATCCTTCTAAAACTCTTTCAAAAAATTACAGAGGAAGGAACATTTCCAAACTCATTCTACAAGGCCACCATCACCCTGATACCAAAACCAGACAAAGACAGCATACAAAAAAGAAAACTACAGGCCATGTCACTGATGAACATAGATGCAAAAATCCTCAACAGAATTTAGCAACACATCAAAAAGCTCATACACCATGAGCAAGCTGGGTTTGTTCCAGGGATGCAAGGATTCTTCAATGTACAAAAAACAATCGATATGATACACCATATTAACAAATTGAAAGATAAAAACCATATGATCATCTCAATAGATGCAGAAAAAGCCTTTGACAAAATTCAGCACCCATTTAGGATTAAAACTCTTCACAAAATGGGCATAGAAGGGACCTACCTCAACATAGTAAAGGCCATATATGATAAGCCTACAGCAAACATTACTCTCAGCGGTGAAAAACTGAAAGCATTTCCGCCTAAGATCAGGAACAAGACAAGGGTGTTCACTTTCACCACTATTATTCAACATAGTTCTAGAAGTCCTAGCTACAGCCATCAGAGAAGGAAAAGAAATAAAAGGAATCCAGATCAGAAAAGAAGAAGGAAAGTTCTCACTGTTTTGCAGATGACATGATATTATATATAGAAAACCCTAAAGATAGTATCAGAAAATTACTACAGCTAATCGGTGAATACAGCAAAGTTGCAGGATACAAAATCAATGCACAGAAATCACTTGCATTTCTATATACTAACAATGAAAAATCAGAAAGAGAAATTAAGGAATCAATCTCATTCACCATTCCAAGAAAAAGAAATATCTAGGAATAAACTTACCTCAGGAGACAAAAGAACTGTACACAGAAAACTATAAGACACTAATGAAAGAAATCAAAGACAACAGAAACAGATGGAGAGATATCCCATGTTCCTAGGTAGGAAGAATCAATATTGTGAAAATGACGATACTACCAAACACAATCTACAGTTTCAGTGAGATCCCTATCAAATTACCAATGGCAGTTTTCACAGAACTGGAACAAAAAAATTCACAACTCATATGGAAACACAAAAGACCCCGAACAGCCAAAGCAGTCCTGAGAAAGAAGAATGGAGCTGGAGGAATCAACCTTCCTGACTTCAGGTTATACTACAAAGCTACAGTCAGCAAAAGAGTATGGTACTGCCAAAAAAAAAAAAAAAAAAAACCAGAAATATAGACCAACGGAACAAGATGGAAAGCCCAGAAGTAAACCCATGCACCTATGGGTACCTTATTTTTAACAAGAGGCAAGAATTATACAATGGGGCAAAGATTGTCTCTTCAAGAAATGGTGCTGGGAAAACTGGACAGCTGCATGTAAAAGAATGAAATTCGAACACTTCCTAACACCTTACACAAAGATAAACTCAAAATGGATTAAAGACCTAAATGCAAGACCAGAAACTATGAAACTCTTAAACATAGGCAGAACACTTGATGTCATAAATCAAAGCAAGAGCCTCTATGACCCACCTCCTAGAGTAATAGAAATAAAAAATAAAGTAAACAAGTGAGACTTGTTTAAACTTAAAAGCTTTTGCACAGCAAAGCAAACTATAAGCCAGGTGAAAAGATAACCCTCAGAATGGGAGAACTGACAAAGGATTAATTTCCAGAATATACATACAACTCAATCAAAAAGTGGGGAAAAGACTTAAACAGACATTTCTCCAAAGAAGACATACAGATGCCTATCAAACTCATGAAAAGATGCTCAACATCGCTCATTATTAGAGAAATGCAAATCAAAACTATAATGCGATATCACCTCTAACCAGTCAAAATGACCATCATCAAAAAGTCTACAAGCAATAAATGCTGGAGAGGATTTGGAGCAAAGGGAACACTCTTGCACTGTTGGTGGGAATGCAAATTGATACAGCCTCTATGAAAGACGGTATGGAGATTCCTTAAAAAACTAGGAATAAAACCACTATACGACCCAGCAATCCCACTCCTGGGCATATACTCTGAGGAAACCAAGATTGAAAAAGATACATGTATCCCATTGTTCATTGCAGCACTACTGACAATAGCTAGAACATGAAAGCAACCTAGATGTCCATCAACAGATGAGTGGATAAAGAAGTTAAAGAATGGATAAGGAAGTGGTACATATACACAATGGAATGTTACTCAGCCATAAAATGAAATGCATTTGAGTCAGTTCTAATGAAGTGGATGAACCTAGAACCTACCATACTAAGTGAAGTAAGTCAGAAAGAGAAAGATAACTTTCGTATTCTAACACACATATATGGAATCTACCAAAATGGTACTGAAGAATTTATTTACAGGGCAACAGTGGAGAAACAGACATACAGAATAGACTTATGCACGTGGGGAGAGGGGAGGAGAGGGTGAGATGTATGGAAAGAGTATCATGGAAACTTACATTACCACATGTAAAACAGATGGCCAACAGGAATCTGCTCTATGGCTCAGGAAACTCAAACAAGGGCTCTGTTATCAACCTAGAGTGATGGGATGGCGAGGGAGATGGGAGGGAGGTTCAAAAGGGAGGGGATATGTGTACAGCTATGGCTGATTCATGCTGAGGTTTCACAGAAAACAACAAAATTCTGTAAAGCAATTATCCTTCAGTTAATAAATTAAAACAGTGGAAAAAAGAAGAATCTGAGGGACATTCTAAAAATATATATGTATATACAAGAAAGTAAGATATTAATGGGCAAAATGAAAGAACAAAATATCACTGGGAAGTTTATATCTAAAGCCATGAAAAACAGAATAAACATAGAAAACAGCATGTTCAGATCAAAGAAAAGAGAAATTCAATTTCTTTTATGATAAATATTAGATAATCATAAAACACACGTGAAGTAAATGAGTAAGTTCTACATGCACCAAGACAGGGATACAAATTTGGGAGTAATTCATATAGAGTCATTTAAAAAAATGACTTGAATACAAAAACGAAGATCATGGCATCCAGTCCCATTACTTCATGGGAAATAGATGGGGAAACAGTGGAAACAGTGTAAGACTTTATTTTGGGGGGCTCCAAAATCACTGCAGATGGTGAGTGCAGCCATGAAATTAAAAGACGCTTACTTCTTGGAAGGAAAGTTATGACCAACCTAGATAGCATATTAAAAAGCAGAGACATTACTTTGCCAACAAAGGTCCATCTAGTCAAGGCTATGGTTTTTCCAGTGGTCATGTATGGATGTGAGAGTTGGACTGTGAAGAAAGCTGAGCGCCGAAGAATTGATGCTTTTGAACTGTGGTGTTGAGAAGACTCTTGAGAGTCCCTCGGACTGAAGGAGATCCAACCAGTTCATTCTAAAGGAGATCAGTCCTGGGTGTTCATTGGAAAGACTGATGTTGAAGCTGAAACTCCAGTACTTTGGCCACCTGATGCAAAGAGCTGACTCATTTGAAAAGTCCCTGATGCTGGGAAAGATTGAGGGCAGGAGGAGAAGGGGATGACAGAGGATGAGATGGTTGGATGGCATCACCAACTCGATGGACATGGGTTTGGGTGGACTCCGGGAGTGGGCGATGGACAGGGAGGCCTGGCGTGCCGCAGTTCACGGGGTCACAAAGAGTCAGACACGACAGTGCAACTGAACTGAACTGAAGCATTATAGCCATTGGTTCTTTATTAAAGATGCAAATGTGAATAAACATAAAATAACTAGACTAAAGGTTCTGGACTCAGAATCTATAACTTATAGCCCAAAGCCAAAAAGACATTTTCTCAAAATGTAAAGAACAGGGTAATTCATACAAATGGTTTTGAGCTCTTGTTTTACAACAAATGTCACAATGCTTATGAAATATTATAAATTTAAGCATAAAATAGACAATATTATTTATATTATAGCAATTCCTAATTGTCTTAATTCATCTGTGTAGGCATTCTTATATTCATGCACACCCAAGAAATTAAAATGAGAAAATACATCTGGAAAAAGCTCTAAATGGACAAAAAAAGCCTGTCAACCTAGAATCCTATACACAGAGAAAACATATTTTAAAAAATCAAAGGTGAAACAAAGGCTTATTCAGATATACAAAGCTGAAAGAATTCATCACCAGCAGATCTGGTGATAAAAAGGTAAAGGACATCCCTCAGGCAGAAGAAAAGTAATACTAAGTAGAAATACATATTTCACAAAGGAATAAAGAACACTGGAAACAGAAGATAGTAGAGCTATAAAGCATTCCATGCAACACGAAGAGTGGCAACAGATATTTGGCTGGATTTGCTCTCCAGATTCAGAGACCAGTGTAAGAAAGAGGCATCTCACAATTAAAATGCAGGTCTCTGATCCTACGTAATTCTTCCTGCCTGCCTTAATACAGAGAGCATTAAGGAGATAAAAAAAAAGCTCAATATTATTTGATTATTGTTTTCATTAAAAGGGCATTAATTTAAAATTTTTTTCACATTTCAAAGTGATAATCATTAAAGTAAGGATCTAAAAATCTGATACACAATTAAAACAAGAAAATTAAAGCCACCTTTAAATTAGAAAAGAGGGAGAGAGGGAGGGAAATTCCACAGATTCTGCTATTTAATTTGAAGCTGAAAGTGAAGTTGCTCAGTCGTGTCCAACTCTTTGAGACCCCATGGACTGCAGCACACCAGGCTCCTCCGTCCATGGGATTCTCCAGGCAAGAATACTGGAGTGGGGTGCCATTTCCTACCCCAGAGGATCTTCCTGACCCAGGGATAGAACCCAGGTCTCCCACATTGCAGGCAGACACTTTAACCTCTGAGCCACTAGGGAAGCCATTTAATTTGAAGGGCATTTCAATTTACCTTTTTAGAGGTAAGTTGTATGGTGATTAAAGTGGAGACAAGCTCAAGAAACTATAAAAATGAGCAGAAGAAAGAGGAAAGGTAATAAATAATTGAACAGGGGTGAGGGGAATAAATAATGCTAGTTACAAAAAAGGGCACTGGCTCAGGGTGACTGCAACCATGGACTGACCCTACAACCCAGAAGGTCATGAACCTGCAGCTCATTTACTATGTAAGTGGCTACCTGGTAGGGAAAAGTTTTTTGGCATCTGATACCCACTTTGCTTGAATTTTTTACCCTGAGAGAGGGCAACTTTTAGATACAACTTTATAAAGTAGTAACTGATAATCTCTTTCAAATCTTGGCTCATAATTAAAAGAGCAGAAAAGAAGGGATGAGTCCTGGTAGTAAAAATTAATTGGACAGTTTCTCCTCATCAGACCATCCCAGAGTAGAAAGCTTACAGATAACATATGCTTTCCAAAGTTTTTCCAGAATAGCAAAGGAAATACCTGTTTATCCCTGGAAATACTGTCTACTGGAATGCAATTTAAAGAAAGGTGGCTGGCCAGTTTTACAAACTGGCCACTTTGTTAAAGTGTCCTGTGCATATTTATAACATTATTGCAGAAAAAAAAAAAAGGTTAATAATTTAACTCAGCCATGAAATTAAAAGATGCTTACTCCTTGGAAGGAAAGTTATGACCAACCTAGATAGCATATTGAAAAGCAGAGACATTACTTTGCCAACAAAGGTCTATCTAGTCAAGGCTATGGTTTTTCCTGTGGTCATGTATGGATGTGAAAGTTGGACTGTGAAGAAGGCTGAGCGCCGAAGAATTGATGCTTTTCAACTGTGGTGTTGGAGAAGACTCTTGAGAGTCCCTTGGACTGCAAGGAGATCCAACCAGTCCATTCTGAAGGAGATCAGCCATGGGTGTTCTTTGGAGGGAATGATGCTAAAGCTGAAACTCCAGTACTTTGGCCACCTCATGCGAAGAGCTGACTCATTGGAAAAGACTCTGATGCTGGGAGGGATTGAGGGCAGGAGGAGAAGGGGACAACAGAGGATGAGATGGCTGGATGGCATCACGGACTCGATGGACGTGAGTCTGAGTGAACTTCGAGAGTTGGTGATGGACAGGGAGGCCTGGTGTGCTGCGATTCATGGGGTCACAAAGAGTCGGACACGACTGAGCGACTGAACTGAACTGACTGAACTGAACTTAATATTATTTTAATAAAAACTTAGAACAAAGTGTAAATGGCTATCATGCCACTCAGCTAAATTACAAGCTACTCTCTAAATTATAAGGCAAAGTAGCACAATAAAAGAGAGAAAAAAGAACAGAAAAAGAAAAGCTTAGGTCTTAAGAGTAAATGTCTTGAAAGCAACTGAAACACAGGTATTCACTTATTCAACAAATATTTAATGAGCACCTCCGACATTTCAGGTGTCATATGAAATGATACAGACAGACATGAAGACAAATTCAGAATGTTAAGATATCATATCGAATAGTAAGGGAGACTCAAAACTTTTTAACTATACTAGATACTCAGGAGATAAATATCCATGGTAAATTTTTATAACTATTTAAAATGTGATTAGTTTCTGAGACATCTGGAAGGGGTAAAAACATCACAATAAAAAATGCTTCTTATTATCAGTGGTGGTAAGGGAAGAGGAGGGGGACAAGTATTTTCTCTATATATCTATTTATTTGACATACCTTGAAGGAAGATTAACCAAATTTGAGATAACACTGAAATCATTTTCTTAAGGAAGAGTTAGTAAGAAGTTCAAAAGCTATAAGCTATAAAGCTATATGCAGCAAGCTAGAAAGCTATAATACAAACTCAGTCTTTTAAAGGTAAAAGGAACATCTAACCTGGAACTTTAATTTTGTCCACAACTGAGTTCTGAAGAGTAACTTTCCTAAGGCCACGTGGTGATTATTTTAACTGCAGTTTAAACTATATAAAGTATTACATGTTCTCTATAGAAAGATTAAATATTCCATATTTGCTGAAATAGAAACACAGACTAGAGCCATTCAACCCTTTGATGTATATTAATTCTAAGTTTCTTGAGAGAAAGAAAGAGGAAAAAAGAGAGAGAGAGATGGGAGTGAGGTGGGAGAGGGATGAAAAGAATGGAAAACATATCTGCATAAGAAGCACATTATACTCATCATACTATTTTGCAAATCCTTAATACAATATATTTCTATATCAGTAAGTACAAATAACTTTGTATATCAGTAAGTACACAGTATATTTCTATATCAGTAAGTATACCTGTATTGACTGGAGACAGCAATCAAAATGTTCCTTTTGTAATTTTTTTACACTGATAACTTTTAAATAGAAAATTATAAATGCTATGCAAATGAGCATACCTTTAATGGTGGAAATAAGTATAATAATTTAAAAGATGTGAACACTGCCATAGGTATAATAATGTGACCACTTACTTTCAAATATATATATACACACATATACACATATATGTGTGTGTATATATATATAGGTCATATGATCCCAAAGATTCTCATTTCATTACCTCTAGTTGTCTTTTTTAATATATTCACTGACGCATTTATTAAGTATCTATTACAACAACAGCAAGATTACTGTACTAGGTAAATATTCATTTAGAAGGTCTGAGGAAATGCACACTGGGATGGGTACAGCAAAGTTCTCATATCAACGTAAATATTAAAACTACACAGGAGAAAATATCAGTAAACAGGTTAACATAAAAGAAACCTAATTTTAAAAATGAGTGACACAAAAACAAATAGTTCTGAGTTTAGAAAACAGGAACTGACTAACTGATTAATAAGAAATTTTCTTTTTTTCCTCAATGAATTGCCTTCTCATTATTTTTATGGTGTCTTTTGGTGAACAAGAGTACTTAATTTTATTTTTTTATTTTTGGTCACTCAGCATGTAGGATCCTAGTGCCCACCCCGGGGCTGAAGCTGCACCGCACTGGAAGGGTGGAGTTTTAACCACTGGACCACCAGAGAAGACCTCTAGTTTTCTACTTTTTTTGTCTTTAAATCAATTTGTGTTTTGGTTTGGCTTTTGGGCCCATTTACTTAAGAGAGGTGATCGACAATAATTAATATTGTTTGAATATTAACAAGAATTATTCCCTATCACTTTAGAATGATTTATATTTTTCGTGTGACTTCCCTGGTGGCTCAGAGGTTAAAGCATCTGCCTCCAATGCGGGAGACCTGGGTTCGATCCCTGGGTCGGGAAGATCCCCTGGAAGGAAATGGCAATCCACTCCAGTACTCTTGCCTGGAGTAGATGTTTTTCTGGAACTCTCTTGCTTTTTCCATGATCCAGCGGATGTTGGCAATTTGATCTCTGGTTCCTCTGCCTTTTCTAAAGCCAGCTTGAACATCAGGGAGTTCACGGTTCACGTATTGCTGAAGCCTGGCTTGGAGAATTTTGAGCATTACTTTACTAGCATGTGAGATGAGTGCAATTGTGCGGTAATTGGAGCATTCTTTTGCATTGCCTTTCTTTGGAATTGGAATGAAAACTGACCTTTTCCAGTCCTGTGGCCACTGCTGAGTTTTCCAAATTTGCTGGCAGATTGAGTGCAGCACTTTCACAGCATCATCTTTCAGGATTTGAAACAGCTCAACTGGAATTCCATCACCTCCACTAGCTTTGTT